>PITA01007628.1:0-31720 GCA_004023965.1 Spilogale gracilis | reverse complement strand
GACTCCCTATGGTAAACCACAGAGAATATGGCACAATGATTCCAAATGTTTCTGGAACCAGAAAAAATTATGAGTTCCATTTCTGGCACTACAGTGAATGAGATCCCCAGACCTGCCCTCTGCTAGAAACTAAAGTGCTGGATAAAATAAAATGAATAATCTTTAAAATAGAAGTAAAAAAGCAAGCAACATTCAGAAGCTATGTGAAAGCAGGCATTCAGGAAGTCACTGAGCACTGAGTGAAGGCTTTCACCTCCAAAGCATCTGGCAAGGCGATGAATTTGAGCCTTCATTTTTTTTTAAAGATTTTTATTTATTTGACAGGGAGAAATACAGCCAGAGAGGGAACACGAGCAGGGGGAGGGAGAGAGGGAGAAGCAGGCCTCCTGCCGAGCAGGGAGCCCCATGTGGGACTCGATCCCAGGTCTCCGGGATCATGACCTGGGCCGAAGGCAGTCGCTTAACCAACTGAGCCACCCAGGCGCCCCATGAGCCCTCATTTTTTAAATTAACATATAATGTATTACTTGCTTCAGGGGTAGAGTCTGTGAATCATCAGTCTTACACAGTTCACAGTTCATAGCACGTACCCTCCCCAGTGTCCACCCCCCAGCCCCCCCATCCCTCCCATCCCCCCAGGAATCCTCAGTCTCTTTCCTGGGATTAAGAGTCGCCCATGGTTTGTTGCAGCACAGTAGACAGGAGACAAAAACCCAGGGTATTTCCACCATGGGGGTCCGACAATGAACACTGCTGTTTGATAAACTGGGCCTGTTGAGAATTATATGCTTAGTGTAATGGTGAACTAGAAATAAAGCCACCTTCATGCCTACCTTACCCAATGGCCTGTAAGGGAAATTACTAGTCTTGTGGAAGTGGGAAAGCAATCTCCTGTGAGAATTTAGGGCCCTAAGCTTGTCCTTAGGCAGATTTATAAACTAAAATCATATTTTCAGGTCAGTCAAAAACACTCAAGCCAATAATAGAAAATGGTAAAAAGCTAAGGATATTTAAGACATCTGGTGGGTAAAAATGCAAATAACCCCTGGAGGAATTCACCTTCACTCTAGGCCTCAGGAAGGACCATAGACATAGTTCTAAGAAAATAGAAACTCACAATAAAACACACACACTCTCACATTCTGATAAAAAAAGAGTCAGAGCACCATGAGTGAGAGCCAGCAGAAGCACAGGAAGCTGAATGAAATTTGCAAAGACTTCAGATATGGAAAATATCAGTTATGCAAAGGAAAATTAAATATGTCTGATATGTTAAAAAAAAAAAAGAGAGAGAGAGTAAAATGGAAGACTCTTTATATAATGAACCGGACACAATTTTTGAAAATGACCAATCCAGCTGAAAAAAAAAAAAAAGAAACAAAACTTCTAAAATGAAAAATATAATAACTTAAACACAAACTTATTGCACGGGTTTAATAACACATTAGTGACAGCCGAGCAGTGACTTCACGACTAGAGGGAATTATCCAGAATGTTGCACAGAAAAACAGAAGACATAGGAAATATAAAAAAGTTAAGAGACATGGGAGATAGAGTAAGAAAAATTAATGTACAATTCATCATAAGGAGAGGAGAATGAGAACAATATAGAGAGAATATTTGAAGAAGTAACGGCTGACGATTATTCAGAACTGTTGAAAGACACAGATTTAGGAATCTCACAAAATTCAGAGAAGGGAGTAAGATCTTGGTCAGGGGAGAAGGGGAAAGAGAGGGAGAACAGAAGGACGAGGAGGAGGTAGAAAAAAGAAAAAAGAAATTCCTGTCTATACATATTATGGGGAGAACAGAACACCACATATAAAGACCTTAAAAAAAAAAAAAAACTATCCCACCCATGCGGCCCAACAACTATAAACAATACTTTCTTTCCAGGGGCCTCAGAAAAGCCTCCAGACTATTCTTCTTGTGTAGAAGACAGGTATTCACCTGCCAGCTCCCTGAAAACACAGTAACTTCACTTTAATGATGGTCATAAGAGCTCATTTGAAGGTTTAAAGAAATACCACCAGTAGATCATGTACCCCTCAGGCACCTGGGGTGCGCTCTCCAAAACGAAACTCTTGGTCACAAACTGGGGTTCTTGGAGGAGTAACTGATCCATTATCTGTGTGCATTCTGCAGGATATGAGCATCTTACAAAGGGAGTCATTTGATTGAAAAAAATCTGTGCTTGAACTTAAGCGATCAATAGGCCCCTGGCTCTGGAAGGCATTCAGGTCAGCCTTAACTCACTGGGCAAGGTTGGTATGGGTGACAGACCTGTCTTGGTCTGTTGTGGGCCAAGGAAATCCGTGCAATAATTTATCCATTCTGTCATGCCCAGATGAATGCCTCACGTCGTGCGGAAGGGTCAACAGAGAAATGTAAGAAAAAACCACCTGACTTTCTCAGGCAGACTTTGATGGTTTGATGGGATTTCTTCTACTTGTTGGGTCTGGGGTCCTGAGGGACAAGGCTGAAGTCAGTATTTCAGGTTGGTCTTGTTCTGTTGATAATAGCCTTGATGAAATGCTGTATGAAACAAATGGCATGGATTTGGTTCTCGGCCTTGGGGTGATCAATAGAATGGCGTACCCAGGGGGAAATTTCTCAGAAGCCCAGTTGCTGTAGAAGCAAGAGGTGGATGTTATTGGAAAACAGTTCTCCACGGATCTCTTGTGCTTCTGCACATCTTGTGAGCAAAGGCACTGACTGCCCTTCCTTCTGGATTATCATTTCAAGAAGGTCTGTATAGGAAGCAGCCTTGCAAGATAAAGACAGAATCTCCCTCTGGAGCTAAGGGCAAGTCTGGTTTGCTTCAGTATAATAAAAGATAAGATTTCCCTCCACACTCAAGGAGCGGCATGGGGCACCTGAGGGCTCAGCTGGTTAAGCGTCTGCCTTCAGTTCAGATCACGATGCTTCCGCCTCCATGCTCAGCAGGGAGTCTGCTTCTCCCTTTCCCTCTACTTCTCCCCTTCCCCCACCCATGTCTGTGTGCTGGCATGCACGCACTCTCTCTTTCTAAAATAAATAATTAAAATCTTTTTTAAAAAGGAAAATAAGGAAGGGGATGCTTATTGCTAATTATAAAGATTTGGGTTCCCTAAGCTCAGTACTTATTTAATTCACCCCACTGCACAGGCATCCAACGGGGCTGATGGCCCCCCAGCGGGACTTGGGGCAAGAAGTGAGGCAAATACGTGAAGGCTCATGCTGTTTGTCATTCTGGAGTAATAAAGTCCTTTGCTGAAAACCCAGGCATCTCAGATCTTCTGCCAGCATCCATAAAAGTGGCAGGCTAGGTTGTTAGCTCACAAGTAGGGTAGAACTTCAGACGCATCCCAGTCCTTGACTCAAACAATCTAAAAAAAAATGGGTAAAAAACTCAAAGATGCAGTTCATGAAAGAAAAATCAGGATAGCCAACAAACATACCAAGTCAATGAAAACAAGAGCTCCAATGAGATATTATTTCACCCTGAAAAGCCTGACAAAAATTGAAGAGTCCCACAATATCAAGTATCAGCGGGGACAGGAAGAAACTCCACACTTAAATGCTTCTGGTGAAAATATAATATAATTGAGCTAATCACTCTGGAAAACAGTTTGGCCTTCCAGTACCATTGAAGCAATACATATCCCGTGACCTGGCAATATCATTCAAAGGTGATTATTTGCAGACGGGCACCGTAAGACAAGTACTATCTGCAGTAACAAATAGTTAAAGCCACTCAGACATCTACCAGTGGGAGAATGCACATATCCACCTCGTGGCATATTTATATCACCCATGTGGCATTATGGCTGCATGTCAGAAACGTGTTGAAAAATAAAGTTGCAAAAGAATAAAGCTATTACGATGCATCATATAAAGTTTAGAAACATATCTAAAAAAAAAACTGAATTGTATAAGAACACATGTATCTGAGGAAATCTATAAAGAAAAGAAAACAAATGATAACCACAAATGCTGAGCAGTGGTGACCTGAGAAGAGAGAGACATGGGTGAGCCCAGAGTAGGCCCAAGAAAGACAGCAAAGAAAGATAAAGGTGACACTCATCTGCTTGGACCACGTGGTGGGAAAATGTGTCCACTGAACTGTGTTTTTTTTTAATACTTCACTTATATGTTATAAGTATTTGCTTGTAAGAAGCCATTTTTTTTGGAAAGATTTTATTTATTTATTTGACACAGAGAGAGAGAGAGCATAAGCAAGGGGAGGCAGAGAGAAGCATGCTCCCCTCCCCCCACCCTGCGCGGAGGAAGGAGCCCAATGCAGGGCTCGATCCCAGAATCCTGGGATCATAACCCAAGCTGAAGGCAGCTGTTTAACGACCGAGCCACCCAGGTGCCCCGAAAGAAGAAGGTATTTTTTAAAAAGGGATGCCACAGGCTGATTCCAGGTTATTTTCCTTCAAAGAACAAAAGTGAAAACAAAAACAACCAACACCCTGAAGAAATCATCATCAAGGGCAGGCTTTTCTCCCAGCGAGTTGCCACATTCTAGGGTCAACAAACCCAAAACCACTTTACGTAACTTCTTCTAGAGTTTAGGATCAAACTTTTTAGGATCAAAATACACGGATGCTAGGCGACACTGACCGTGAATCAAAAACAGTGTCAGTGTGAAGTACTGCTCTATTGGCTTAGGAACCACTGAAATGTACAATGCTACCTGAACTCTAAAGAGCCCAGCGCCATGAGCATGTGTCCGTGTAGAGTCTTTCTGACACCGAGGGACAGAGCTCTGCCTGTTATTCTTACGAGACCAAGCTGATGAGGGAACAAAGACAGGAACACCCTTGGAAGTACTGAGATCTACAGCCATCCATAGAAAAATGAGGTCCTCAGAACACCATTAAAAGAGATCATTCATGATTTTACTGCTATAGGGGCTGCTACAAAGATTCAATCTTACTAGAACTTTGTTATGGTGACATGTATTTACTTGCAACACCCTTGGTCGTTTTACCTTAACTGGGGCGAGCAGGGGGAGGGAAAAAGGAAGAGATATAAATGAATATGGAGACTTTTAGAAAACAGAATTTTTCAGCTTGCTTAAGAAACATTCACCATGGGCTTCTGGGTAGCTCCACTGTTAAGCGTCTGCCTTCCGGCTCCGGTCATGATCCTGGAGTCCTGGGATTGAGTCCCGCTCCAGGATCCCTGCTCAGCAGGGAGTCTGCTTATACCTCTGACCTTCCCCCTTTCAAGCTTTCTCTCTCTCATTCTCTCGCTCTCAAATAAATAAAATAAAATAAATAATAAAATAATAAAAATGAAAATAATAATTTATATAAAATATATATGAATTACATATATGATAAAATAATAATAAAAGAAACATTCACCATAAAATGCAAATAAATACTTCAAGCAGTAAGGATCTAAATAAACTTTAGAAACGTTTTTGACCCTACAGATCTTGTATGATTGATTGGCGGGGGGTGGGGGTGGTCCTAAGAATAGTAAAACAGAGACCATTGTTAAATCATGGGAATTAAATATTTGAATTTATAAGTCTACCGAGAGTTCTTCAAGAGACTGGTGAAACATGAGGGGCCCTTCATCTCTGTTGTGTATCAGCAGGACAGGCTGACTGCCCTGACATTCTGCCTAAGTGTCTCATCAATGGCTTGCTTTGTCTGAAAATTTAAAGTTTATTTCTTTATCTTGATTCTACATGCATTCGGGTTTTTGTTTTGTTTTGTTTTTTTGTTTGTTTTTGTTTTTGTTTTGAGAAAAAGAGTGCATGTGCGGGTGGGGGGGCAGAGGAAGAGGGAGAGAATCTTAAGCAGGCTCCATGCCCCATGTGGAACCTAGTGCGGGCCTTGATCTCACAACCCTGAGATTGAGATCTGAGCCAAAATCAAGAGTGGGATGCTTAACGGACTGAGCCACCCAGGGACCCTGAAATGCTTTCAGTTCTTTGAAAACAACTGTCCTGTAGCTGTAAGGCTTCTAGGACAAAGTTAGCTTTCATAGTCACATTTAAATGGAAACACTGCAGCAATCCATCACTTCGAGGACCAGCTCCCTGTTTGTCTCCTGCCCTTGGGTAGGTATTTGGAAGCTTTACAGAAGCAAAGTCGGAACTCATCTTTCCTTCCTCCACACCCACAGGCAGCTCACCATAGATTGGGGTTTATTTCAAACAGCCTCCCGTGAAGTAGAGGAGCGCATACCAAGGCTGTGCGCGAGGCAGGTAAGCTCTCCCAGCCTTCTCCATCCATAGGGAAGACTATTCACACTGTGTTCCACTGTTTACATTCTGTCTCCGACAACAGCCGACCCTCCAACACTCGTGTAACTTAATTACTTCCTAACCATTTAAACATTGCAAAAATGTCTACGAAGAGAAAAGCTGCCCAGCCACAGTGGTAATGGGAGAAGAAACGAGGTGCACAGTGGGCACAATTTTGGCTACTGTGCCTTTGAATTACGGCACACGGCAATGTTCTATTTTGCTGCTTAGAGGAGCCTTTTCATTCTGCTTCTCTATAAACAGGAAGATCAGGCAGATTTGAACACAGCAGTTGAACCTGGAACTCGAACCTGCCCACTGGGAAGGGGCTGCGGCTGCAACACCGGGCCTGGGTTTCACCTGGGGGCTGATGCACGTGCTTAGCTCATCAGTATGTGTCACTCAAATCTGATTCTGGAATGGGCTCAACGTCAAAGCTTCTCAAGGTAGAATTTAGCATACCAAGTGGACCCACAGCTTCTTTAAATGAACTTACATAATGACACAAACACTGAACCGAAATAGAGCCCAGATTCTATATAACTTGGGGGGCACCTGGGTGGCTCAGTCGTTAAGCATCTGCCTTCGGCTCAGGTCATGATCCCAGGGTCCTGGGATCGAGCCCCACATCGGGCTCCCTGCTCAGCGGGAAGCCTGCTTCTCCCTCTCTCACTCTCTCTGCTTGTGTTCCCTCTCTCGCTGTGTCTCTCTCTGTCAAATAAATAAATAAAATCTTTAAAAAAAAAAAGATTCTATGTAACAAGTACCACCCAATGAGGGATACTACGGCTACACTGGGTCTGCTCCGTCCCTATTTTGTGCCCCAGAATCTTGGTTGATCTGTCAGCTATGCCCACTAACTCAGACATCTATGTTTAATTAAACAAGAATCAGACACTTAACTCCGAACTTCATAAAGAGACGGATGGAGAAAGGAAATGGGATTAATATTTGTTGAGTATTACATAGTAGAAACTGCACTCAGTGACTTATTTGCATTCATTTAGTTTCCACATAATTCCATGAAATCAGTGTATTCTCGCCTTGTATAGATAAAGAAACTGAGGTTAAAAGAAAGTAAGTCACATACCCAGTCATGAAGGGGTCAGGACTCAACCTAGGACTTCAGCAATCCAAAGATATGGTTTTGAAAACATGTGGGTCCATATTATGGAGTGAGAATTACATAATTTACTAGACGTAAACGTAAAAGTTAATATATGCAACATGCTATAAATGAAATACAATAGTAATTTATAATCTTTACACCTTCCATTTAGAAAATGGTGAAATCTTAAACAGAGTGGAGTAAGAGACATAACTCTGACACTTCGAGTCATCCTCTTCTCATCACCCAGCTGCCTATAGTCATCCATTGTGACTTTCTATGAGGCTTCAGCTGAAAAAACCTAACCTACTTTCTGCTGTGAATTCTCATTCTGTCTACAGTTTCTCCAGGTTCTGACTTTGAATCAGAGTCTTTACCAACTGGACTTCTAAACTCTCCTATATGTTGCAAACTTAAAAGGATAAGCTAATGTGTGCCAGGTTAAGATATACCTTTCACTGTTACCTAGGTCTACCTGGTATTCTATAAAGATCCTTTAACATACTCTAGTGAAATCAAAGTGTAACCTATCTCCTTAGGGGCCTGATGTCTTCTACCTGGCAAGAAAACTCAGCAAAATTTCTTGAAGCTCACAGAAAACTGAGATGCCATGAACTGAGGATCAAGAGAGGTGAGAAGCGGAAGTCTGTGACGACCCATGAGCTATCTATCAGCTAACGTGGGCCCAGTACCCCCCTCCCCAACAAAGAACACCTGTAGCTGCTGAGGTTTGAATTCTCCCTAATGAAACAAGGGAAAGAGGCATGCCACTTAACTACTCCTTAACATGCTCATGACGGAAAAAAAATTGCCCACCCACAAAAATATCATGTGTTTAGCTCATAGTAATAATGTGGCAAACGTGACTGGTCTTCCGCTGTCTAAATGTTTTCTGAAGAATTAGACAAGGCACATTCCAGAAAGTAGTAATAGTTTATACGTGACCCTGGAGGCAGGAATGGCACTGAGGTTATAGTCCCCTCAGAACCAGCTCTGTGACCACAGGGCAAGACTATCGAGAAAAACATGAAAAGTGGCACAGGGCAGACTGGGATGATTTGCTAATCAAACTATCAACATGTTTCAAGCCCACGCAGCCGGCAATATCCTGTTCTGGTCCTGAGCAGGCCCCTCTGGGCAGTTGAGGCCCTCATTAGTTTAAAGGAACTCTGCCAGGTCACTAGTGTCTGTGGTGAAATGGGAACCACCGCTCGCATCATCTGATAACTCAGAGAACAGTTCCTGAAGGCCGAACGCAGTAAGAAAGATGGGATATTTCCCCCAGGATAATACATAATATAAATTGAAAAAATTTATTTTTCAGTATTTGTGGGAAGTAATTATGTTGTCAAAGTTATCTTCAAGCAAAATTTGACCCTCCAAATTATTACCGCCAATGGGAATTTGGCTAATAATACCCAGGACAGTATTTAAACCTCATTAACCCTCAAAAAATAGATGGAAATTTTTAAATTAAACTAAAGAGGAATGCAGTTATGGTTAAGCAGAAGTGGAAGGAGGCAGAACACTAGGAAAACAAATCAATCTCCAATTTTCCCAAGTTAAACGTGGTAGTTGTTAGTTTTCTAAGACTATTTCAAGTAAAAACTGATCAAGGCAATTTAACATAATGACTATAAACCACATAAAATTAGTCAATGAATCTAAAGAAGTATGAATCCAGCCTGTGAAAGACAAAACAGCAGGTCTATTAGGGACAAATGCACATTCAAAAGCATCAACATTTGAAAGGAACCCAGCATCAAAACAAGGAGGACGAGGACCTAGCGCGCCTGGGTGGCTCAGACAGTTGGTAAGGGGTCAGCCTTCGGCTCAGGTCACGATCCCAGAGTCCTGGGATGTAGCCTACATGGAGCTCCACTTCTGGTCCCATTCAGCAGGGAGCTTCCTTCTGCCCCTTCCTCTGCCCCTCCTCCTGCTTCTGCTCTTGTGCTTTTTCAAATAAATAAAATCTTAAAAAAACGGGAGCACCAGGGTGGCTCAGTCAGTTAAACATCAGACTCTTGGTTTTATCTCAGGGTCAGGAGACAAAGCCTGAGGTCCAGCTCCGGGGTAAGGAAGGAGTCTGCTTAAGACCTTCTCTCCCTCTCCCTCTGCTCCTCCCCCCACACACACCCATGCATGCTCTCTCTCTCTCTCTCTCAGAAATAAATAAATAAATCTTAAAAAAAAAACCAAAAAACTGCAAGCACCCAACCTTTTCCACTCCAGAAACTCATGGTAAATGCCTTGCAAAACCTATGTAGAACATTCCGGGTTTCAGAATATTTTCTTACAAAGTTATTCATAGGAAACAAGGCCGTGGACGATTAGACAACTACTAACTACACATGGCTCTAAAACCATAAATCGTATATTGTGACTCTGAAGGACAGTCCTCAGAGTCCTTATTTTAGTCAGGTAGTTATGCATAAAAGATGTGCAGATGAGGGGTTAAAAAAGGGGGGGGTAGCTAAACTAGACACATTTCCTTATTAAGCCTGTATCCCAGAAGTCCAATGCAAGAGACTGCCACCAAAAGAAACAGAAGCAAGTCACATTTAAAAACAAAACACTATAGTTTGCCTTCCAACCCATCTTAGATAAACACACTGACTGCTGGATGAGAATCTAAAGAATTTCAGTGCTAAACAGTGGAAGTACTTCTTGTCATACATTTAACTTCAATGCTCAAGAAATGTCTTCAGCTAAATGCATAAGCAGTCACAATAACATACACTCCAGATGTTTTATATCTTGCAATCTCTGGAACATCTTTCCCAGTGCCAATGACAGTAAAAACAGATTTCTTGGGACAATTTCTAATATCTGCTTTGGGGAGTTAAATCAAGCAACCAAAAGGGAGGTTAATGTCTTTTCTTTGTTTTAGTTTTAGGCCTTTTTACTCTTGAGAGCCAATACTTTCAAATATAGCATGTTTAGAAAGAAGTTGCTGTGGCCGATGTCAGAGAGGTTACTGCCTATGTTCTCTTCCAGGATTTCAACTTCTTTCAAGACTCGTCTCCAAAGGCAAAAGGAGACAAAAGCGAAAATGAACTTCTGGGACTCCATCAAAATAAAAAGCTTCTGCACAGCAAAGGAAACAGTCAACAAAACAAAGAGGCAACCCACAGAATGGGAGAAGATATTTGCAAATGACCCTACAGACAAAGGGCTGATAAGCAAGATCTATAAAGAACTACTCAAACTCAACATCCAAAAATAGATGAACACATCAAAAAATGGGCAAGAGATATGAAGAGGCACTTCTCCATAGAAGACATACAAATGGCTAACAGACACATGAAAAAATGTTCACCGTCACTAGCTATCAGGGAAATTCAAATCAAAACCACCCTTACACCAGTCAGAATGGCCAACATTAACAAGACAGGAAACAACAAGTGTTGGAAAGGCTGCAGAGAAAGGGGAACCCTCTTACACTGTTGGTGGGAATGCAAGTTGGTGCAGCCACTTTGGAAAACAGTGTGGAGATTCCTTAAAAAATCAAAAATAGAGCTACCCTATGACCCTGCAATTGCACTACTGGGTATTTACCCCAAAGATACAGATGTAGTGAAAAGAAGGGCCATATGTACCCCAATGTCCATTGCAGCAATGGCCACAATCGCCAAACTGTGGAAAGAGCCAAGGTGCCCATCAACAGATGAATAGATAAAGATGTGGTACATATATACAATGGAATACTATACCTCCATCAGAAAGGATGAATATCCAACTTTTGTAGCAACATGGACAGGATTGGAAGAGATTATGCTGAGTGAAATAAGCCAAGTAGAGAAAGTCAAGTATCACATGGTTTCACTTACTTGTGGTGCATAAGGGGTAATATAGAGGACAGTAGGAGAAGGAAAGGAAATGGGAAGTAGGGTAATCCAGGGAGAGAAACGAAGCATGAGAGACTTTGGACTCAGAAACAAACTGAGGGTCTTGGAGGGAAGGGGGTCAGGGGGACGAGAGAGCCTGGTGGTGGGTACTGAGGGCACGTATTGCATGGAGCACTGGGTGTGGGGCATAAACAATGAATCTTGGAACACTGAAAAAATAAAATAAAAATTTTAAAATAAAAAGAAGTCATACCAAATATAGCATGTTTAAAAAAGAAAGAAACACGGCTGGATGGTCTTATGCAGTTATACTAATGCTATAAACAGGACTTTCATATCAGTGGGTCAAAACCACTCATTTTCTCATCCCAAAATTTCTCAGTCAGTCCTCTAGGACAATCTTGCCCCTCAGGAGATCACAGAATTCATAATATATATTTTCTTTATCCATAATTTTGGAAGAACATGCCCACTTTGCAGTAAACTGATAGCTGTGTGATGATTTTTGAGAATATTTTGCTTTCTCTTTTCAGAAAAGGAATTAAAAAGCACAGTGGGGAAGAGGTCTTCTGAGCTTGCCCAGTTGTCTTCTACTTCTTCTTCAGGCTACACTCAGACCATTCCTCAAAGATCCTCTTTGTAAAGACACAAGTGACACAAGACTAAGAGTCTCCATGGGCAGCCCAATCCCGGCTTAAATATTACTTTTACTACCATCTGTCATTTCCCTATTTATTTATAATTGATAATAGGTGTTTTTTAATGTTTTGACAAAAAATGTTTAAAAGTCCAGGAACAATTACAATTTTGCTCATGATTATTAGTGGGGTTAACCTAAAAAAAAATCTCCTTTTTCCTGTGGATCTTGGTCTCAGAAATTATTTCCATTTCCCTAACCTCAGAGTTTTAGTTTTTATTTGGAAGACCTAACTTTTATTCCATGTTTCCCAAGTAGATGAAAAGACTACTTTTGTAGCACCTCTACACCTCCTCCTTGTTTTTTTTTTCCTCTTCCTCCTCATACAAGACACATTAATCCTATGATTGCTTCCTACGAAAGCTGTATCTCCCTCATCCTTTCAGTTGCTCCTACTTTCTGTAATGGAGACAGAGAGGTGCTCACCAGGCTCTGGCTGTGAACGTCGCAAGGGCTACAATCTGTCATTATACGTTAGGAAAGCAACCCGGTTATCATAACCTTTCCTCAGAGGTCTCCTTTGCAACCCTTTAATCATCTTTAAATGACTTGCTCTGGAAGTCTCTCTTAAAGTGCCCCCATATGACAGAATGAAATCATTTTAGAGCGGGAAGAGACACTGTGAGGTCACCCATGCTTTTACAGAAGGGAAAACTGAGACCCAAAGAGGCTGAGTGACATGCAGACAGTCTCCCAGGTGATTGCTAGATTTTACTGATTCCGGTTTTAAGTAAAAGCCATGGACTCCTCTTCCTACGAACATATTACTTGTTCTGTTCAAGATCTGAGTACAGGCAATCTTTGCTTTACATGCAGTTCAGGTATGAAAAAAATGTCAATTACCATACTTTAAATAAGACCATCCCCAAACAACACAGTTCAAACTTCAGTTCTCAGAGTATACTGATGAGGAGTAATTACATGAAGTACAGACTCTACAGCTAGCTCTAACAGCTGAGCATCAGGACCAGTAACCAATCACATCACTTGTTTCAAAACGGGCTGCTCACTGGTCACCACACAGCTGTTATTTACACATCAACAGCAAAGGGTGTAGTTGTGTTGTGTCCTGTGTCCCAGGCATTCACACGTGCTATTCTACAAAAATGGGTAATCAGAGAGAACTAGCCAACAAAGATAGAAAGAAATGCAAAGGGAAATGCTGGAAGTGAAATCTGAATTATTAGTGGAGGTATAGAAGAAAGAGCCCACAGTGGGAACAGTGACCCTGATGCAGCCAGAAAACCTCTGAGAAGGCAAGCTTCTTGACATAAAGGAGGAGAGGAGTTATGACAAAAGGGATAAAGGTGACACAGGGGACGTGATGGCACCAAAAAAAATTTACATTAAAAGAACTCTCAGAGATATTTCACAACACTGAAAGCACGAAGGATAAAATATTGGAAGCTGATCCAAACTAAGAAGAGAGTATGACAATTCATCAAGGGCATAGGAAAACCGCTTGATCTGTACCATAAGTCATAGGAGAGGAAGATGGCGGGCTCTGTTCAAACTACTCTTGATAAGTTTTCCAGAGAAATAGAACCGTTTGTTTCTCAATGTTTCTAATGTTTTAAATTATAATATGCTAAATAAATATTACTTTTACTGCCATCTGTCATTTCCCTATATATTTATAATTGATAATGGGCATTTTTTAATGTTTTGCCAAACATTAGGCAAAGGAACTGTTTAAAGGTCAAGGAACAATTACAATTTTGACCATGGTTATTAGTGGGGTTAACCTAAAAAAAAAAAAATCTCCTTTTTCCTGTTGGTAGAAGCTAACTGAGACTTAGCTTATGGCTGACCAGCTCCTACAATCTATAGGAATTAAAAGACATTGTTCTCTTTCTTTATTCAGAAGCAACCACCATATCCTGGGAGCCCCCAGAGTATGTAAGGAATTATACTATAGGTCATTATGATAACCTTGTGAACTAGGGATCAGATGGCTTGTGTAAGCCACATGGCAGAGCTAAAATCCAAAGCCAGTTTCTCTGACCTCCACAGACTATCTAAGTCCTCTGGTGGGAAGGATGGGCTCTCTTACAAAGGATGGCTAATCCCACATCAGAATCCATCACAGGGCGCCTGGGTGTTTCAGTGGGTTAAAGCCTCTGCCTTTGGCTCAGGTCGTGATCTCAGGGTCCTGGGATAGAGGCCCGCATCGGGCTCTCTGCTCAGCAGGGAGCCTGCTTCCTCCTCTCTCAGCCTGCCTCTCTACTTGTGATCTCTCTCTCTGTCAAATAAATAAATAAAATCTTTAAAAAAAAAAGAATCCGGGGCGCCTGCGTGGCTCAGTTGGTTAAGCGACTGCCTTCGGCTCAGGTCATGATCCTGGAGACCCGGGATCGAGTCCCACATCGGGCTCCCTGCTCGGCGAGAAGCCTGCTTCTCCCTCTCACTCCCCCTGCTTGTGTTCCCTCTCTAGGTGTGTTTCTCTCTGTCAAATAAATAAAATCTTAAAAAGAAAGAAAGAAAGAAAGAAAGAAAGAAAGAAAGAAAGAAAGAAAGAAAGAAAGAAAGAAAGAAAGAATCCATCATAAACAGCAATGGCAAGTACCATGGGGCATCTTTGTGGGAAGGTTGGCACAAGACTATTAATCATAACTCACACTCTTGCCTTTTGTGGAAGGGAAAATGTATATACTGTTTTACCTATTCGCCCTGGAATGTGCAATTGTTCATTTAAAGACAATGGATATTGTCTTAAAGACAATGGATATCTTTAAAACATGGTCTTGGTCTTTCCTTTTCACGTGTGCCTGAGACACAGCTTCCAATGCCCTCCCTGAATAAAACAAAATTCACCTCAGAACAGGCCTCGTTCATAAAGCACACATTTTGCTGGTCTGGGTCCTTCCTAACGCCTACGCTCCCACTTTCCATACCCGCGGTTCTTTATCTTCTATGGAACTGCTGGAATACGTGAGGAAGTTCCTCTCTGATCCTTTTTCCTCTTTCCTTTCTTATCTGTTTCCCTTATCTGATATTTAAATCTCAATTCCTACTTAGAGAATTTAGGGTATTTTTACTTAAGAGAGAGAACCTCCTACATGTCAGCATTTGTTCTGGTACCTGGTGGTTGGGAAACACGTTGTCGGTTGGAAACAGTGGCAGACGGCCAACTATCTGTGGAAAAGGATCTTCAAAGCCTGCACAGAACAGAAATATTGCTGGAGCACAAAGTGCTGCATTTTCCAAAGATACTATTTGTAAGAGTCTTTAGGGCCATCTTCCATGTAACTGAGCAAAAGAAGCCATAGAGTAAAATAAGTTTTAAAAAAAAGTCCTTGGGGTGCCTGGGTGGCTCAGTTGGTTAAGGGACTGCCTTCGGCTCAGGTCATGATCCCGGAGACCGCGGATCGAGTCCCACATCGGGCTCCCTGCTCGGCGGGGAGCCTGCTTCTCCCTCTCTCACTCCCCCTGCTTGTGTTCCCTCTCTGGCTGTGTTTCTCTCTGTCAAATAAATAAAATCTTAAAATAAAAAAAGTCCTTGCTGGGTCGCCTGGGTGGCTCAGTCATTAAGCATCTGCCTTCAGCTCAGTCATAATCCCCGAATTCCAGGATTGAGCCCCGCATCGGGCTCTCTGCTGGGCAGGAAGCCTGCATCTCCCTCTCTTACTCCGCTTGCTTGTGTTCCCTCTCTGGCTTGTTTCTGTCTGTCAAATAAATAAATAAAATCTTTAAAAAAAAGTTGTTGTTGAAGAGCACGAGGTAATGTATGGCAGCCTTGGATTACTATACTGTATACCTGAAACGAATATATAACTGTATGTTAGCTGGACTTAAAATAAAAACTTAAAATTAAAAAATAGCATCGGAATTTTAAAAATACCTTTTTATCAATCTCTGCTTTCAGGTATATAAGTTATAAATATTTTATCACATATCATCACCTGTTTGTGGCCACAGACAAGCTTTTTTTTTTAAAAGGTTTTATTTATTCATTTGAGAGAGAGAGGGAGAGACAGAGAGAGGCAAAGGGAGAGGGAGAAGAAGGCTTCCCACTGAGCCAGCCAGGAGCCCTATGTGGGGTTTGATCCCAGGACCTGGTGATCATGACATGCGCTGAAGGCAGATGCCTAACCGTCTGAGCCACCCAGATGTCCCCATAGATAAACTGTTAAGAGACACCATTCATGCACAGTCAAAACTTCAAACTCCATGTAATACCATCAGAACCTTAAGTTCATATTAATACAAGTATATAATCCTGATTTATACAATAAACTCTGCTGTCACCCTTCATTCTTGAGCACCTCGTCCAGATTCCTTCTATGACAGCAGATATCTGCTATAAATACTGACCTACAGCTCTCTGGACATAAAGCCCCTATAAGATGGAAAGAAATCCATCCCCACAAATAGCCCATGGAGGGTTGTCCAATAAGGACGGATCTCAGCCAGCGGACAATGGGGCTGCTCATGGAAAACTGCACAGCCCGTCAATGATTCCCACATGGATGCACTCTCCGAGGATGCTGTGGAAAGTCAAAATCCCTGCCGAAGCACTCGGAAGACCTGTTTCATAGGCAGCTCACCTTCCTGGGCTTGGCTCAAAGAGTCCTCCCAGGGGGCAGTCCCTGTCTTGGGGGGCCTAAAGATTCTGGACAGTCACAGCCCAAGCTGGCCGAGAGTACATGAGAAGCAGAGCTATGGAGTTTGGCCCATCAGAAGGAAGATAGTTTCTCAATACATTCTTTTGTCTGTAAAGAGTTAACAAATAACTAAGAATTTAGTAGATAGCCAAACTGTATATTTATGAGCTTAGCACTTATAATATTACTTTTTTTAATGACTTGATAGTTAGGATGAGTTTCATATATAAAAATTTGGCCAGTGCTCACAGGCTAATGATCAGTATTCAACTGTGGGTGTGTAAAGGATTTAAAACAACTTAAATCCAAATAAGAGCATTTCAGAAAAAAACTTAAAGTTATCACAAATGTACCTCACGACAGTCCTAAGAACTGGTTAAAAATCATGGCCAAGAGGGAAGCTGTTTAGCTCTGGGAAGGAATTTTAGGAGATCTGACACCACTTGATAATATTAATTCACTTAGTAGTAATAGCACAAAACCTGTGTGATACGAAACTTTGAATCGAGAGCAAAAGAAAAGAGAGACAAACTGGTCCTAGGAGGAGATGGAGTGGTTTTCCATACCCTATTTGGAAAACTTACGGAATGACTATTTGGTGCTTTCATGATAATTCTAAAGTCTTGTCAATATTTTCAATATTAGCCAATGATTTTACTTCTAACCCAGATTTGTCTATTGTGCTTATCCTGAGCCTCTATAATGTATATAGTACTAATTTCAAAGTGGTTTAAGGCCAGTAAAATAAAAGGATTTTAAATGTTCTGTTGTCTTAGGTTGGAAGTAGCAAAAATACAATTTTAGTATAATTTAAATGTTTCAAAAGATTATTTTAGTTGTTAAAGATCTTGAAATAAAACTTCCTTCACTGTGCAACGTTGCTTGTGAACTAAAAGAAATGAATCCCATGAACTAAAAGAAACAAAAAAGGCTGATTCATTCCCCTGTCCCCGATTCTTACAAAGACAGAGGGGCATGTATGCTTGCAAGTGTAAGGGTACACATACTGGGTCACAAATCAGGGCTCAGCTGATACCAAAAGATTGAGATTTTCCCTGCATATTCTCAGGCCACCATGATTTGAAACTGGAACGCAATCACAAGAAAACATTTGGAAGAAATTCAAACACTTGGAAGCTAAAGACCATCCTGCTTAAGAATGTTTGGGTCAACCAGGAAACTAAAGAAGAACTTGAACAATTCACAGAAATCAATGAGAATGAAGACACATCTGTCTAAAACCTATGGGATACAAAGGCAGTCCTAAGGGGGAAATACATAGGCATCCAAGCCTCACTCAAAAAAACTGAAAAATCCTGAACACACCAACTCTCTTTACACTTTAAAGAACTGGTAGATCAATAACAAATTAAGCCAACTCCACACATAAGGGAAATAATTAAGATTAGAACAGATATCAATGAATTAGAAAGGAGAAATACAGTAGAACAAATCAATAAAACTAGAAGCTGGTTCTTTGAAAGAATCAGTATGATTGATAAGCCACTGGTCAAACTAATCCAAAAAAAAAGGGAAGGGCCCAAATTAATAAAATTATGAATGAAAGAGGAGAGATCACGACTAACACCAAGGAAATAGAAACAATCACCAGAAATTATTATCAAGAGTTATATGCCAATAAGTTAAGCAACCTAGAAAAAAAAATGGATGCATTCCTGGAAACCTATGAACTTCCAATACTGAAACAGGAAGAAACTGACAACCTGAATAGACCAGTAACGAGATTGAAGCAGTGATCAAAAACCTCCCCAAAAACGAGAGCTCAGGACCTGACGGATTCCCTGGGGAATTCTACCAAACATTCAAAGATGAAATGATACCTATTCTCCTGAAGCTGTTTCAAAAAAAAAAAAAACAAAACAGAAACAGAAGGAAAACTTCCAGACTTTCTATGAAACCAGCATTACTTTAATCCCCAAACCAGGCAAAGACGCCATCAAAAAGGAGAATTTCAGACCAATTTCCCTGATGAATATGGATGCCAAGATTCTTAACAAGATCCTAGCTAACAGGATCCAAGAGTACATTAAAGAGATTACCCACCATGACCAGGTGGGATGTATCCCTGGGATGCGAAGGTGGTACAACATTCATAAATCAATCAATGTGACAGAACAAATTAGGAGAAGAGAGAAGAACCACTTGGTCCTCTCAATTGATGCAGAAAATGCATTTGACAATATATAATATTCGTTCCTGATTAAAACTCTTCAAAGTATAGGGACAGAGGGAATGTTCCTCAACTTCATAAAATCTACCTATGAAAAACCCACAGCAAATATCATTCTGAATGGGGAAAAGCTGACAGGCTTCCCACTGAGATCAGGAACACAACAGGATGCCCGCTCTCACCACTACTGTTCAACATAGCAGTAGAAGTCCTAGCAACAAGAATCAGACAACAGAAAGAAATAAAAGGTATTCAAATTGGCAAAGAAGTCAAACTCTCTCTCTTCGCAGATGACATGATACTTTATATGGAAAACCCAAAAGACTCCACCCCCAAACCACTAGAACCAATACAGCAATTTCATAATGTGGCAGGATACAAAATCAATGCACAGAAATCAGTTGTGTTCTTATACACTAACAATTAAAACACAGAAAAGGAAATTAAAGAATTGATTCCATTTTACTACAGTACCAACAACCATAAGATAACTTGGAATAAACCTAACTAAAGAGGTAAAGGATCTATACCCAAGGAACTACAGTGCACTCATGAAAGAAACTGAAGACACAAAAAGATGGAAAAGCATTCTATGCTCATGGATCGGAAGAATAAACATTGCTAAAATGTCTATACTGCCCAAACCAATCTATACTTTCAATGCCATCCTGGTCAAAATTCCACCAGCATTTTTCAAAGCACTAGAATAAACAATCCTAAAATTTGTATGGAACCAGAAAAGACCCCGAATCACTAAGTAAATGTTGAAAAAGAAAAACAAAGCTGAAGGCATCATGGTGCTTGATTTCAAGCTTTATTACAAAGCTTTGATCACCAAGACAGCATGGTACTGGCACAAAAACAGACACATAGACCAATGGAACAGAGTAGAGAGTCCAGATATGGACCCACAAATCTATGGTCAAGTCATCTTCAACAAAGCAGAAAAAAATATCCAGTGGAAAAAAGACAGTCTCTTCAATAAATGGTGCAGGGAAAATTGGACAGCTACATATAGAAGAGTGAAACTCAACCATTCTCTTACACCATACACAAAGATAAACTCAAACTGGATGAAAGACCTCAACATGAGGAAGGAATCTATCAAAGTCCTAGAGGAGAACATAGGCAATAACCTCTTTGACATTGGCCCCAGCAACTTCTTTCCTTTCTCCAAAGGCAAAGGAAACAAAAGTGAAAATGAACTTTTGAAACTTCACCAAAATAAAAAGCTTCTGCACAGCAAAGGAAACAGTCAACAAAACAAAGAGGCAACACATGGAATGGGAAAAGATATCTGCAAGTGACAGTACAGACAAAGGGCTGATATTCAAGATCTATAAAGAACTTCTCAAACTCAGCAACCAAAAAAAAGATAATCACATCAAAAAATGGGCAGAAGACATGAACAAACACTTTTCCAAAGAAGACATACAAATGGCTAACAGACACATGAAAAAATGTTCATCATCATTAGCCATCAGGAAAATTCAAATCAAAACTATGTTGAGATACGGGAAACAACAAGTGTTGGAGAGGATGTAGACAAAGGGGACCCCTCTTACACTGTTGGTGGGAATGCAAGTTGGTGCAGCTGCTTTGGAAAACAGTGTGGAGATTCCTTAAAAAATTGAAAATAGAGCTACCCTATGACCCTGCAATTGCACTACTGGGTATTTACCACAAAGATACAGATGTAGTGAAAAGAAGGGCCATATGTATCCCAATGTTCATTGCAGCAATGGCCACAATTGCCAAACTGTGGAAAGAGCCAAGGTGCCCTTCAACAGATGAATGGATAAAGAAGATATGGTCCATATATACAATGGAATATTATGCCTCCATCAGAAAGGATGAATATCCAACTTTTGTAGCAGCATGGACTGGACTGGAGGAGATGATGCTGAGTGAAATAAGTCAAGCAGAGAAAGTCAAGTATCATATGGTTTCACTTACTTGTGGAACATAAGGCATAGCTTTATGTTCCATAAAGCAAGCTCCATAACATGGAGCACATTAGGAGAAGGAAAGGAAATGTGAACTGGGGTAAATCAGAGAGGAGGACAAAGCATGAGGGACTGTGGACTCTGAGAAACAAACTGAGGGTTTTGCAAAGGAAGGGATGGGGGGATGGGTGAGCCTGGTGGAGGGCACGTATTGCATGGAGCACTGGGTGTGGTGCATAAACAATGAATCTTAGAACACAGAAAAAATAAAATAAAATTTAAAATAAAAAAATAAAATAAAAATGTAAGGGTGTGTGTGTGCACATTGGGGGTAGAGGGGCATTCTTCACTTCACTTTTCCTCCTAGTTTTTACCTTTCAGGTTTCTATGTGTATTAAGACCCTCCCACCTGGCTGGCAGACCTTTTCACAGTGCGCCCTTCAATATAAAAATACACACACACACACACACACACACACACACACACACACCAGCACAGTTTGAAAACAATGACAACCCTATGGAGTAGTGCTGGGGAGAGAAAGAAAGGAACTAAGGGTGGGACAGACAGACAGATACTTGCTCAAGAAAATCACTACCAACCAGGGTCTAGGCTACGCAGCTAATCAGGCAGGTATTCAGCTCTTCACTTCTGCAGACTTGCTCAGCATTGCAATCGGCTGTCTGCCCAGGAGGATGAGGTAATGTCTAGGTTTAATGCCAAAATCTCTCTAACTGGCAGGACACATCGGGTAAATATTTCTACTGCAGGAGACCACATTCATTTGGTGCTGCTGCCAGTTTTATTATTGTTATTCTGCTCATTAATATTAATACCCAGCCATCATACCTGTTTAAGACTGAATATGGAAAGCCGGGGTATTTGCTGAAATCACATTAGCAGGTATGGGAGGAGAAAAAGCAAGTCGCCCACTCTGTTCCCCGTCCCCAAGCTTTCCCTAACAATGACAGTTACAGCACTGACCCGCAATCCCTTTACACACCCTGGACTGCACAAACTGTCTTTCCCAGCGGCGGCAAATCTGGAACCATGCTTGGTTCCACCTACTTGCACCCTGTCAGTGAGAATGGGGGAGGAGGTAGTAGGTGGGTGGGGCTTCAAGCTCACTGCAAGCTACCTGGATAGTTGTGACATTTAGAAACATAGTAGATTGCCAATGGTCTCTTCTTCCTTATAAAAAAAAGTTCCAAAGTCGCCACATCATCTATTTTTTTTTCATTAAAGATTTTATTTATTTATTTAGAGAGAATGAGAGAGAGAGCATGAGAAGGGGTAGGGTCAGAGGTAGAAGCAGACTCCCCTCCAAGCAGAAAGCCCAATGTGGGACTCGATCCCGGGACTCCAGGAACAATGACCTGAGCCCAAGGTAGTCGCTTAACCGACTGAGTCACCCAGGCTCCCTACACAATCTATTTTTGATGACCTGCTTTATGACCTCACAAATTACAGGCACCCTCATGCTGATATTGAACAGGTCCCATAACTTGTTCCCTTGATGACCTGTCTCTGTGGTCACTGTCAACAATATACATTCATTTCACAGCATATGATCCTACAGAAGCATTTATGGAAATGCTCAGGGCTCCTCTAATGTAAATTTTCCCTGTTGTTACTGGATGAATCCTCTGACATCAGCTTTTATTCAGTTAAAAGATGGGACTTTTCATTCTGGCAGTCAGCAACTGAATGTCAAACTTCTGGATTCATGAAGGACCACCTTGCAAGGGACCGTCCAACTTCCACCAATCTTATCTCCTCTCACTAAATATGTGAAATTAATACTTCCCTCTCCCAGGCATTATTCCAGGAAGGGGCAAGAAAGCATGATGCCAAGCAAAGTCTTCCTGCAAAAGGTGCCAGAAGGGCAATAATTATGTGTGAACAACACAAAAGAACATCTGAACCCCAAATCATCCTACAATGAGTCAGAGAGGTGCACCTCTGCGCTCTTTTTTTTTTTTTTAAGGTTTTATTTATTTATTCATGAGAGACAGAGAAAAAGAGAGAGAGAAGCAAAGGCAGAGGGAGAAGCAGGCTCCCCAAAGAGCAGGGAGCCTGATGTGGGACTCGATTCCTCATGACCTGAGCCAAAGGCAGATGCTTAACCATCTCAGCCACCCAGGCACCCACACCTCTGCAGAATGGAATCAGGAGGCAACTCCCATATGTGCCAAAGATGGGAAAATAGACAGATGCTCTTCTTGTGCTTGGTTAGGGCCAGTCCAACCCAGCTGGCTGCTAATATCTATACCCAGTGACTCCATGAGGTTAGCTGAATGTTGTTTGATTTTTGTTTTTGCTTTAAGATGAAACAACCCTCCATAAGCAAAGAGTTTCAACTTATCCCTAATGTTTCCAAATTCCAGAGTCTTGGACAACATACATGTGCTTCTAAATGGGAAACCAAGATTCCCTATGAATCAGGAGGGTGATTCACTGGAGATGGGAACTGGAGATGAAGGTGGAAGATGAGACAATGGTGAGGTCTTCTGTTGTTAGGGGAGTGGCGACCTAGTCACTTCTCCCAAGAATACTGGAAGGAGAGATGAGAGTGGAAATGAAAGGGGATCATGAAGATTTTCCACAACTGGGGAAGGTACATGCTTGGAAGGATTTCTTCAATGTTGTCCTCACCTGGGTGACTTCCCACTGTGACAGCTAAAAGGAATTTTCCTGTTTCCCCTCCCCCCCAAGACATTTCTTCTAGCTGTAGTTTTGGTTTTTCGAGGTCACCCTTCTTTCTCCCAAAAAGGGGGTCCCTCTGTCACCTACAAGAAAATTTGCACTCCCCGAATGTATTTTGATCTGATATTATGACATGAAAGTCGCCAGTGTCTTCTTACGGGGCATGCTGAACTACTTCTGAAAAATGGTAATAAGTAAGAAAGGCTGAAAATGTACAGCAGTCACCCTTTTAGAAATGCTAAAAGGCCCTTTTTAAGCCGTAATAAAAAGAAGCTAAATAAAATTCCCCAAAGCTGAGCAGTCTAAATTTTATTTAGACTGCAGAAAATGCTCATCAGTAGTTGGGCAACAGGCCGAATGGAAATTACTAATTAATTGAACATTATAGTCTTAAAACTCATTAATTCATCTTACTGCACTTCCTGAATACATGCACATTTTCTATGTTTCGTTAAACTAATAAAAAACCAATTTTAAAAAATTAATGAAGAGGTTTGAATCCTTGTGCTACTTGGTTATCTATCTTCAAGTCCACAGAGGTGCTGACTGCAGGGCTGACCGACTTCAGATTTGCTGGAGCAAATAAATGGGTGAGCATGACATTTTATACTCTGTGGTTTTAATCTTGGCTTACATTAATGCAGTGGTTTGGCGGTAACAGCCACAAACCTTGAAATCACACACTTTTCCTCCCACCTCCCTATCCTTATTAATCCTTATTATCCTCAACCATGGGAGCCTTTGACTCTGACACCAAAACCAACAAGAGTCAAGGTTCTGTGATATTCCCTCCCTGAAACCACCCACTGATGCGATCTAGTTCAGTGCTGATTATTGAGTCTCCCTAACTCTAAACACTCTAAATTTAACTGGATGCTTTCAAGGTTGGATTCTGATCTCCTCTGCTCTTCACCCCCAGT
The DNA here is from genome assembly GCA_004023965.1 of Spilogale gracilis. Lineage (NCBI taxonomy): Eukaryota > Metazoa > Chordata > Mammalia > Carnivora > Mephitidae > Spilogale > Spilogale gracilis. The sequence goes on along the minus strand of PITA01007628.1, from coordinate 7,449 downwards.
GGGAACATGGCTTAACTTCCACAGGAAAGATTTAGGTCAGATGAAAAGATGGTATTAATATCTTCAACAAAAGACTTGTTAAGCATTAGACTGTGCTACTGACTGTGGAGACCTCATTCCCTTGCAAATCTTTAAATAGAATCAAGAGGGAGGATGGGCAGTCATCCGATTTACCCCCTAGGTTCAAGCAGATCCCACTAAAATCATTCTGGGCAGTGAGTCTGCCTTATTTTTAAGGCGTGCTTTTTGTTTTTCCAGAGAAGCAGATTCCACAATCTTCCTTAACAATTTATTCCAGTTCCTGACAGTCTTCGTGATTCAGGATTCATTTCCTTACGCTTAACCTAAATCTTCTAAGCTGCCACTGGTGCTCATTTCCTCCCGTGTTCTCTCTGGTACCAAAGCAGAACAGCTGGTGCCTGTCGTCCGCGTAATAACTCTTCCTGTCCCTCCAGACACAGCCAGTCTCCTCCAGGCAAAGCAGGGGAGTCCAGAGGGGTGCCAGAAGAGCTGAGAGAGCCTGGGGTTTGTTACAGAATTAAAAGAGGGACCTACAACAAGGTGCGGGGAGGAGGGGCCGGAATCACTAGGGAAAAAAAAATTCCACAAAGAGGCTGGCAGTGAAATCAAAGGCAAGCTGAGTTAGAAGACGAATGAGATCTTCGAGTTCACTTAATTTTATAAAATAACAGTGCTTATGATTTTACTATGGGATCGGGTGGAGCAAATAATCCCTTTGAGTCTTAGCTGCCATCGCAGTAGGAAATTAACACCTTAGTTACCTAAAGACAGAGGCTAGGCCCAATGACCTTCTTGTTCTAGAATTTGTAATTTTATTAACCTATTCCTGACCCATCTTAGCCATGTTAGAAGTCACTGACCCAATTCTGAGAAGCACCTAAGGGGAGATTTAAGGATCTTTAATGTATGTCTTTCCTTTCTACTAAGCCACATTATTAGTAACAAGCCCCTTTCAAGAACACCATCCCATAGCTCAGGAAAGGAGAAAAATTACACCCCGGTACTTCCCCAAAAGATAAACACGTGAACTCAGTGCCGGTGACAGCGGCGAAGCTGTTTCTTAGGCTGATGAATAGAAAACATTTGTTGACTGAAGGCAGGCTTAGAGAAACAGATGAGATACATTTACAATTTCATTTGTCAGGAGAATTATAAGCTCTGAGATTTGTCAACTAAAGAACAAAAGTGATTTGGGTTCAATTCCTTTCTCCTTTCTCCCAGCTACATTCACCTTTTGACACTGGAATTGAAACTGTTTCCCAATTTATGAAATGAGGCCATGAGATTTCTGATGATTTCTAATTTCTCTTCTATGACAAAACTGTATTTACGGATACAGATTGAAATTTTAATTGTCTTTCCTTAGAATCCCACCACATAGGCCCTTCTGAATAGTCTCATGCATTTACATTCAGAGGTCGTTTTCTCGGACAATGACTTACTGCCTGTGAAAACCTGGTGAACTTGGAAATGGAGGTCAATGAGACCTTAAGAGCCATGCTAACCACCATGCCAGGAGGCCAAGGGTACCAAGTTCGAGGTGAGTATTAGCCCCTTAGGCTCACTCTCACTATTCTAATAATAGCAAAAGTGATCTTAAAGGACATGTACAGAGACAAGACACTGCGTTGCAAATTAACATTTTACAAGACTTAACAATACTTAAGAATTCATTGATAAGGGGCACCTGGCTGGCTCAGCCATTAAGCGTCTTGCCTTTCGCTCAGTCATGATCCCGGAGTCCAGGGTTCGAGCCCCGCATCAGGCTCCCTGCTCGGTGGGAAGCCTGCTTCTCTCTCTCTCTCTCTCTCCCTGCTTGTGTGCCCTCTCTAGCTGTGCTTCTCTCTGTCAAATAAATAAATAAAATCTTAAAAAAAAAATTCACTGATAAGGCCTATATCCTGGGAGGCTGGGGGCAGGGGACGGACACACACACACACACACACACACACACACACTTCCTATGGGTCACATATTTTCTTCAAGTTCCCTCTATAAATGTCATTTATTTGATGTATATTTTCTATACTATAGACATATGGTCAACATGTAGTATAAGATTGACTTGTTTTACAAAACTCAGGCATTGACTTGAGAGAAATCTTAAGAGAGAATTTGTTTCGGTGGGCACACTGCATTGTGAACTCGCTAAGAAAAAGCTTTTGCAGACTTCAATAACTAAACTCTTCAACTGAGGCCAGGCTGGAAATGAATCATATCAAGCTCTCTCTCTTTTTTTCAACTGAAGCCCCTTGAAGCAAAAGTTAGATGAAGATTTTATTTCCCCTCTCAGTGAATACATGTCTTTGCGTTAGACAAGATGAAAGCTACCACAGTACATGTCAATATTTAATCTGCCCCTTCCTCTTCCATTTTTAAACCACAATACATCATCTCAGCGTGATTAATAACCACCATCTCACTTCTCCCTGCCGGACTCCAGCTTTTTTTGTTGCCGGGTAATGTTTGCAGTCAGTTATCCTCCAAACACGGGAGGGTGGACTCCTGGTAACCTGTCCGTATCTGAGGGCAGTAAAAGGGCAGCAGGGCCAGCATGTTTTCAGGACGTGGGTAGCCCCCGGGGGCTCCAGCATATGGGTAGGAAGAAGCAAGGGCCCCACAGGGCTTGAAGGAGATCCAATCTAGCAAGAGTTCTTCCTAAGGACCACAGGAGCCAGGGGCATGGGTGGGTATGGCTGTGGCTTTGACTTCTGCCACCCTCTGCTTGTCCTGCGTACTCTTTTTGTCACAATAGCGAGGCCCACCAGTGCAGCAAGTGAAGAAACTATGTTCTGCTCTGAGCCCTGCATGGGATATCCTGGTGCAGGAAAGAAAAACCACTGAATCTCAGTCTCCTTTAGTTTCCTGCTTATAGAAAACCTCTTATATTATGAGCCAGGCAGAGTGTTCTATGACTTAATGAAAGAATACTATTCAAAGATTGGAAAATACTTTCACTGCAAAGCAATTCCCAACTAAGAATACCATAGGGATTCTCAGGATATTAGGAATACCATGAAGCAGTAGGGGGAGTAGAGTGCAAAAAGAGGAAAAAACAATATATTTGTTTTTATATAAATTCTCTTTAGGGATAAATACTTCCAAGACCTAAATTTCTCCTTACTTTTTCTAGCTCTAAAAGCTATTTCTGCGATCTAACAAAAAATGCAAAAAGAAACTTCATGACAAACCAAAACCCCAAAAAACCAAAAAACAAAACAACAAAAAAAACCCCACAAAAAACCACAACACAAAAAATCTTAAACAATTAAAAAGACCAGACTGTCAGGATGAACCTCCAGATGAAGGTCAGGCACATTCCCAGAATGGGCACACTTGTACAAAACGGCTCTAAAACTGTTTGAAACAATTAAATTTATTGATTGTGGGCAACATGTCAAGCTATTTAGAAGACAAGGGTCACATCTTAGATTCCCCTCTATCATTCCATTTTTCTAGGGGAGAGACATTCAGAAATAGGAGTGGGAGGGGGTGCCACTGGGATGGAAGAAATGAAGGGCGGGGCTATGGCTTGACTGGTGCTCTAACAGGGCCCCCAGACAGCCCGGGGACTTCAGCTTCAGTGAGGGAGAGCTCAGTCTTCGGGGGAGCAGTGAGAGCCCCACTTTGAGCATCAGGATTCAGGACGTGCACCTGCTCTGGTGGGCTTTGCATACAGAGGCTCAGATGAGGCTCAGTTCACCACAGATCCACAATCCACAGATCCCTCTGGAGGTCCCCGAGGATGGCCCAGTCTGTGGAGGCCCCGCTGCTGGGTAAGGTGAGACAATGCCCCTCAGCCAGTCCGCGTCCTCTTCAGGGAGGTGCGCTGTCCTGTTGGGCCAACGGAGGGGCATTTGCTAAGGAAGAGCTGCTTCCTGACATATGACAAGGAACTAAGAGTTCCTTGTCATATGTCAGGAAGGAACAAGAGCAAGCTGGGAAAAGGACACAGAGGGAAGGGATAATCACTTTTTTTATACTAAATAACACAAGACATTCCATATCATCTTTACCTTTAGCAAGGCAAAGAAACAAGCAAAATCCTAGACCGCACAAGGATGTTACCTCAGGCGGAGACAACTTGTGACTAGGGGGAAGACTCTTCAGAACGGCAGGGTACTCTCAAGGGCCCAGAACACGGGGGAGAAATATCAAGTTCACCTTCCTGAATGCCTGTGTCGTGGAGAAGCCTGACAGCAGGGCACCTACATATCCACCTCTGTATGTCTGAGTCCTCACAGTGTCACCTCACGGTCTCAAGCCTTTCCCAAACATTCAGGGGATAAACATGACCTGTGTCTGGCCAGGCTGGCCTAGGGTGGCATGGGTCTTAGCATGACAGGCTGCATTTTCCGCTCCCTCAAGATGCCTGTCTACCTAGACCAGCCTACTGGTGGGCCAGCAATCAATGCGGGGGCACAAAAACGCCATGAAAGCAGCACAAATTTTCTACATTTGTATCAATTACATCCGTAAAATACAGTATGACGGTTTTAGATACGATGAAGCAAGTAATTCATTGCCATCCATAAGCTGATGCTAGGAACACCTCTACTTCTCCTCTAGTGCTCAACAGAGCCTCTGTGGAGTTCTGCAGACTCAGCGATCCAGCAGCGCCCGTGTGCAGAACTCTGGCGTGACAAGGTGCAGACCTTCACATGGTGACTTCCTGGGAAAAGTACTGGGAGGAGAAAGAAGAGATCTGTTTTCTGGGCTCCTAGCTCTAGATCTTATTCTCTGTCTGTAACGTACTTCAAAACTTCACCTCTGAGCCACCTGACATTAACTTCATTACTGTCTATAGACAAATATCCTTGCTGCACTCAAGTGCTTCTTTGGCTATAAACAAATGTTGACATCGTAACAATGGGCTACTAAGTCACTCTTACCGACACTACCTATCTTTGAAAAAAAGACACAAATTAGATTCAATGGTACCAGCTATTAATTATTTCATATATATAAAGTATCTTAAAAAGCAGTAAGTCAAATTTACTGTCATTCAGCTTTAAATGCCTGACTCAGGGTATCTCTTCAAAAATGTCTTTAAACTGGACACCCTTACCCAAGTAAATACACTCAGTGACAGAGACAGCAACCACCAGATGTTAGACTTGGGTTTAAGAGGTCATCAGTTATAGATAGAACAGATAGTTCTAGGGACATCTTCATTTTCCCAGTTGTCTTACACATAGACATTTATTAAAAAGTTATAAAACACTACCATAGGGGTGCCTGGGTGGCTCAGTCGGTTAAGAGTCTGCCTTCAGCTCAGGTCATGGTCCCGGAGACCCGGGATCGAGCCCCACATCGGGCTCCCTGCTCGTTGGGAGGCCTGTTTCTCCCTCTCTCACTCCCCCTGCTTGTGTTCCCTCTCTGGCTGTGTTTCCTCTCTGTCAAATAAATAAATAAAATCTTAAAAAAAAAAAAAAAGAGTCTCTCTGCTCCTCCCCACCATGCTCTCCCTCTCTTTCTAAAATAAGTAAATTTTTAAAAAATCTTTAAAAAAGAAAGCCACTATCATAGAAATGTAGCACATGGCAACCCCTCCTCATGAAGTATAAAGGACTCTGGATGGTAGGTAGCAGTTGAATAGAGTCTGCCTTTTCCATAATGAGTCTAGATGGCACCAGAGTGTGCCTTTCTCCCATGAAAAGGAAGGGAGACTGACTGGTCACCCACTGTGTCCAACTAAAGCCCTTTGCAGCTTGGAGATTCACCCTACTGATTCTAAATCCCTCTTGCAGCCCAGGCATTCACTCCATTTTCAACCTCTGAGAGCTTCAGAATAGTCGCGAAAACAGTCTCTAGAGGGAGGAGGAGGACTATGTGAAGGGAAGGGTAGTGGAGGAGTTTCGGCCTGCCTCTCCCAGCCCCACGCAATTTCTGGCATAGCCAACTTCAGGTCAACTCCTTGGTTGTACAATGAACCGAAATCCACGACCTCACATCCTCTAAGGAGAAAAGCATAGCTGGCTGAGGCTATTTCCGTCCTAAAGAAGGGAAGCCCTTCCCTTCACAACATCATAGGACAGAGATTGTCAGAAGGCTGCCTTAGCCCCGTCTTACGCCCGGGCTGCCTCTTTTCATGCAGGGGGGGTGGTCCTCACACGGAGCAGACCTCCTCTGTACTCACTGCTTCCAAGGACTGCCTGGCCACAGCCTAGGGTAAAGGTCGGCCCTCCGTGACCAAAGCCACACTTGCCAGGGACATGCAGGAAAGTTCACTGTTTGCTTTTAATATTCCTTTCTTTCTTTTCTAAAAATGTTACCAAAAAAACCTTCACCTTGAAGCTTCTACAAACCATAAGATGAGGAAAAGCTTAAAAGGGGTTTGGGCTGTAATTTAAAAGAAAATTTTAATGAGGTATATGTAAAGCACACATATCATAAGTTACATTTTCAGAAACGAAACACACCCATGTAAATGTTTAATTTGGACTGTCATATTTCGAAATAAAAATCTCACAAAAGGATACATGAAGTGAAATAAAAAGGTTGGATTTCACTTCATGTATTTGAAATTCACTTGCTATTATTTCATAATAGATGGTCACAGGGTTATTAAAAAAAGCTTAAGGGAATATAATCACCAGACCACATCAGGTCACAGAAGGCCACTTTGGGTACATTAGCTTTATACCCGGAACGCTGAGTTACTGGTCGTTATCACTTGGGGAAGACGGCATATCCAAGACAGGAGTCTCCCGGTCCTGGAAGAACTAATAATGGCTTTCTAAGCATTTATGGAGGTTTAGGATGGTAAGCATTTACTTCTTGGCCACATCTCTTCCAAGTAGAGAAGACCTGGATTTTATTCACTTTTATTTTATTATTTATTATTATCATATAATAAATATGTAATATATATGTATTATTTATTATTCATGATTTATTGACAGAAGGAAAATATATACATATATATTTTTTTTCATCTTTTAACCATTTTTCTTCATGCCTGGCACACAGTCCCCTTGCTTCCTCTTCAATTCCAGGTTCCTGGAAGTCACTCATGTTGAAAGAAGCAGACAGACCACAGGGGCATTTTAACTCAGCCGAGATGCGACTCTAACCCATGTGTTGGAAAGGCTGTTGCTGCGACACAACTACATGGCTGTCTGGGTCAGGAATGTCAGGCTGGGGCGCCTGGTCCCCGCCCTGCTGCTCTTGGAACTGAGGTACTATGACCTAGGAATCCTGACCGCTATTTCCAATGTGTGCTTCTGCTGTTGATGTAACGGGTGGGGGGGAAACAGCGATCATGTGTGAGTGTGAGTCTGTGTGTGTGTGTGTGTGTGTGTGTGTGTGTGTGTACATGTATCTGTAGGACAGGAGACACAGGACACCAGATCGAGAGCCTACCAATGAGTTCTGAAAAATAAGGATGATTCAGTTGCAATTAAAAAGGCCAAGAGGCAAACATCA
>PITA01007627.1:0-90169 GCA_004023965.1 Spilogale gracilis | reverse complement strand
AGGGTCACATTTTAATTCCCGAATATTACAGTTCAGCATTAATATCTCCACATGTATCCAAATGGTGTAAAACAAGCATAGTGGTATTTTGAATATAAAATAAACATCCGTTTTATGAAAAAAAAAAACTATCTTTCATATCTACACAGGCAACCCATATTTTCTGAACAATAATTAAAATTAAAATCAACTACAAAATTCTCCAGAACAGGGGATTTCTCAGGAAAAATGGACCCATAACACATATTGCCAGGGTGATCTGAAGATTGTAGCTGGGTTTTTATTTTTCTTTCTCCGAGTGCATTCAGTTGTGTTTTAGGGGATGTTCTCAATTCAGCATGATCTCAGATCATAGATGAACAGGTTAACATCAAAATATTTAATTTAACTTGCTGTTCTAAAAAAAACTGTTGAACCGTTTGCCTCAACTTATTCTAAATTCAGTTATGTACATGGATGCGCTTACGCTCTTTAAATAAGTCAGCTTTCATATAACTCTTTGTTTCTGGGAAAACTTCCTCTGCTGCATACTGACTTGGATACTGAAGTAACTTTTTGAATCAAAATGGCATCTAGATATTAACTGCCGCTTACTTCAGCGCTGGTTTCTCTATGATCGAAATCTACAGTTTTCCCTTCAACACCGGTGATGCAGGGGCACCTCCCTATGACTTCCTTTGCGCCTCTACCGTCTCCGTGGATTAGACATGCAGAGCGGTTGAGAGGGAATCATCTTTGAGTCCCTGGTTTTTATACAGAGGGGATTTAAGGAATGAATCACAAAGGAAAAGTTTCTTAATTTTCACGGCATAATGTGTCTAAAAAAGTTAAAGAAAATTAAAAGAAGTCAAATTCAGAAAAATATTTGCAAAAAATGGGTTAGAGGATTAGTGTGTGTGTAATTTTTTTTTGATGGAGGAATTTATACAACAAAATAAGGAAAACCCTATATTCCAGGAACAGGTAAGTTACCTGTGAAGAATTAAACCAGTTAACAGATATATAGAAAATTTTTTGCTTTTCTCATAGAGAAATTCAAATATAAATAGCATTAGATGGTACCTCTGATCTGCCACTTTTGAAAAACTATTTTAAAACTATAGTACCTAATATTGGCAAGGAAGAGGAGCAGTTGAAATAGATAACCTCATACATAGTCACTGAGAATAAGCTTAAGTATTGTTGGACAGTATTTGGACAGTTTGTATTAAACATTAAAATTGATTAGAGTATCTGACCCTGTAATTCCATGTCAGTGCTTAGGAAGTCATCCTAAACAAAGAAAAATTTTATGCAAAAGGATGTTCGTTATAGGATTCTTTATAATAATAAAATTTTGGAAATGACTTCATTATATGCTCTGTTTGTGTGTTTAGATCCTTCTCTGTTGTATAAAGGGTTTAATGCCCAACTGTGGAATAAGGGTTAAGTCAGTTGTGGTGTATCTTTGGTAGAGTCTTACATAGACAAAAACATATTTGTAATAAGTATAAAAAGAGAGAAGGTTACTTGACCTGTCGGGTAGCATCCTTTTTTTAAGCTTGGCTTCCAGGACATTTGTCTTGGTATTTGTCTTTCCAGACCGGCTTTTCCTTCTCCATCTCTTCTTTTTTATCTTCATCTCCTCAACCTCTGTAGATTGATTGTAGTGCCCCAGCGTTCAGCCTTTTCTCTTCTCTTTAATTCTTTCCATTCATGATTTCTAGTCTCCTGGTTTGGAATAATATCTGTATGCTAATGACTTCCAAATATTTATCTTCCGGATGGGTATTTCTTCTCAATTCTAGACGCATATGTCTTATCGCCTACTTTACTAGCTCACATTTAACCTCTCCGAGCTAAACCAATGCTTTTCCTTTATTCAGGCAAGCACTTTGGTGCCATGTGTGCCACCTGTCTGTACCTTCTGTCCTGCATCTGGTCTTCTATGCTATCATGGCGCTTCCGGCTCATGGTGCCTTTAGAATCCAATCCCTTCTTACCAACTTGCCCAGACTCTTAGTTGGTCCCCTGCTTCCACTCTCTTCTCCTCCATCTCAGGACATTGGAACAGTGGTTCTCAACTGGGATGATTTTGTCTCCAGGGGATGTTTGACAATATCTGGAATCATCTTTGGTGATCACAAATGGGTGGGGATGCTTCTTGCATCCAGGGTGCACAGAGGAGAGACCAGGGATGCTGCCAGACGTCCTACAGCGTGCAAACATACTGCCCATCTTGCTGTCCCTGACCCCTGAAATTCAGAACCAAAACCCAACAAAAAAGAAATACACACACACATACACACACACACACACAATTTCAAATTTTTATTTCAATTCTACTTGGTTAGCATTTAGGGTAAAATTGATTTCATGCATAGAATTTAGTGATTCATGACTTACATATAACACCCAGTGCTCATCCCAAGTGCCCTCCTCAGGGCCACCTCCTTCCATTAAACCTCAGTTTGTTCTCTATTGTTAAGTCTTCTATGGTTTGTTTCCTTCTCTCTAAAAATGAATTATTTAGATCAAAATGTCTCAGCCCTGTGGTTTAGAAACCCTGTATTCCAGGTAGTTAAAAAACTCTGCTTACACAGGTTCTATTTTCTTTTGTTCTGTTTTGTTTTTGTAAATACAAGTCACCTCACGGCATTGCTCTTCCCCAAACCCTCCTGCAGTGCAGCCTGCAAAGCCCTACAGTGTCTGCTCCTCTTTTACATTGGAACTCATCTTGCTCGTCCTGTGCCAGCCATCGTAACCCCCTTGCCGTTCTCTGCATACACCGGACATTCTTCTGGGTCCTGTGCCTGGCAGTCCTAATCCATGAGATTTCAAATTGTAGCCCATCTTCCCTCCCCTTGGCACTCCCAATTCACAGTACCCGTCTCGGCTCTCTAACACTTTAGCCTACTTACCTTCCATAAAATACATCGTTGTCATTTTTAAAGAAAGGTTTATTTGTTTATTTTAGAAGAGAAAGAGGGAGAGTATACACACATAAGCGGTGTGTGTGTAGGGGGAAGCGGTGACACAGAAGAGGACGGAGAGAATCCTCAAACAGGCTCCCTGCCAAGCCCAGAGCCTGATGGGGTGGAAGACTGGATCTCAGGATCCTGAGATCGGGACCTGAACCTCGGAAATCAGGAGTGGATGCTTAACTGACTCACTACCCACGCTTGCCTTTGTCATGCTTATTACTTGTTTGTTGTGTTGAGGGTCCTCTCCCTTCCTTCTGCAGAAGTATGTAAACTGCAACAGGGAAGAGGTTTTTTGTTTCTTTTTGTCTTTAAGCTCATAGTACTTAGGTGCCTGAAACTTTGGGACAAAACAGATACTCTAATTGTTGAATTAATGAATAACAATTCAGTTGTATTTCCTTTAATAGGAGTCTGTATGCTTTTAATGTCTTTGTACTTCTGTAAAATTCCCCATATTTCTCTTACATGTAGGCATTATTTTTATAATAGAAAAAATAACTGTAATGAATTTTGTGGCTAAATATTTTGTGTTTTATTAGTGAAATTAAAACTTCCTCTTTTATCCATCTTTATAATTTTCAAATGTTAGGTTTCTAAAGCAGCATATACAAGAATATAGTCTTAGTTTTGCTAATACATTTTAATATTTACAGATAAAAGATTAAACATACTTTTTTTTAATTTTCAAAGGACTATGATTTAATCTCCAAAGAACCAAAGCCTTTTGTATTTGAGGGAAAAGTACGTGGTCCTATTGTTGTTCCTACTGCGGGAGAGGAAGCGTCTGGGAATCCAGGCAATTTAAAAAAAGGTGTTGTCAGGAAGGCAAATGTGTCTCCAAAAGGAGAGGAAGATGATAAGAAACCTACCTGTGTGGATCTGGCAAAAGAAGATATTAAAGATAGTGACGGAACATCCGGACAGCAGCTGGGTGATGAGAACAGAACTCTTTCTTCCGCCCAGGGCGTAAACACTGATATCGTGAGGGCCTTGGACCGAATTACGTTGCAGACTGTCCCTTCTCAGACAGCCCCAGGTTTAACTGCAGGAGCAAAGAAGGACTACGGTCTCCCTTTTACCGTCCTCACGTGCACTAAAGCTTGTCCACACTTGGCCACTTGTGGAAATGTTCTGTTTGAGGGAAGAACAGTCCAGCTAGGGAAGCTTTGTTGTACTGGAGTTGAAACTGAGGATGATGAAGATACGGAGTCGACTTCATCAGTGGAGCAAGCACCAGTGGAAGGCTCCGATGGGCCCACACTCCACGACTCAGATCTCTACATTGAGATTGTGAAAAATACAAAGTCTGTCCCAGAATATTCAGAAGTGGCTTATCCTGATTATTTTGGTCATATTCCGCCTCCATTCAAAGAGCCTATTTTAGAAAGACCTTATGGTGTACAAAGGTGAGTTTCAGACTTCTTTCTCTTAAATAAGACCGTTGTAAAAAATATGGGTATTTAGGAAGAAAAGTAGCCTGAATTAGATATTGTTATTTTTTTTACCTGCTTCGGAAATTTGCACTTATCTGCAGTTATCCTTATGGGTTATACTTTGTTTATTTTCTAAGCTCATTACTTATTCAGATGAAGCCATCATAATAAACCTGACCATTGAACAATTTAGACATTTTTATTTAGATGGCATCTGAATATATAGATTATTTACAAATCTTTGAATAAATAGTAATATATTAATTTAATATTTGACTATAATTTGAACTTGATTTAGATATATGATTTAAAAATAGAAACGTGGACAGTACTATTTTGTTGCAAAAAATTGAAATTGGAAATAGTATGAAAATTTGGGTCTTATAAAAACAGTAATCGAAGTTATTAAATCTTGCCAATTAATTTTAGAAATTACAAATAGTATTAACTATTACCATCTACTAATACTTGGCATATAAGTACAGTTTGGTGCAACTTGACTATGTTCAGTGATTATGTTTAGGGTTTTGTGATGATGGCTGAGCAGTGCCTAATCTCTGTACTCTTGTTATGAGTATAGCGTGTGATAGGAAAGGAAGACACTGCTGTGGGCATTTGATTTTCCTTGCACTGTAGGCTTTTTTAAAGCAACCGTTGTATCTTACTGAGTTTTTTAAATATTTAGTGTATTATATAAATTAATCATTTCTACTTAGCAACTTAGTATATGTCTAATGCTACCAGTTGGCTCCTTGACCCACAGGTATGGAATCACATACAACACAGCGTCAGAACTGGGGGCACTGTGAGGAGTGGGCATGTGCTGTGGCACCCGCTGGTTGGGTCACACACACATCGCACTGTCACTCCAGTTGGCCTCTTGGAGCGCCAGAACGGCCTTCAAAAGGCACAGGTGAAGCTCCAACTAGGAGGAAATACTCTTAAGTGATGGGTTGCCATCTTTCAAAATGAAGTATATGCACTAAATTAGAAACTTCCACATGGTTCTGTATCCCCAAAAGAAAGAATGCATAAGTCTCACCAGGTGGTGGGGACAGGAAATACTTCTTCCTGCCTGTAGTTTGCACTGTCCCACTGGGGAACGTGGTGCTTTCTGTCCCTGTACCTCTGAGCTCTGCAGAGCTAGTAGGTCCTGGTTGCCAAAGTTGATGTAGTCTTTCCATGGGGGACATGATAAGGGTACAGCTTCACTACGTGCTGCCAACGGGCTACTTTAGGATCTTGTGTCTCGGACCAGCAGGCAGAAATGGGCTCTACCGCACTGACCCAGATCAGCTAAAGGCGGTAACATTGCACGTGCACCACGGCAGCAGGTTGGCTATGTGTGCAACTCAAGTGATCCACTTATTTTAAGCATGAGCAGGCGTGTCACAGCCACCCTAGAATGAGAAGAGATGATTTCCAGGGCTCAGACCTCTCTAAGTTTGGGTCACTTAATCCAGTACTTGCAGGGGTGAAGCTGAAGGAGAGGGGGATTTAAATTGATGTTGGAAGATAGAGATGAGGAACTGCGGCCCTGAGAACGGTTGCAAGTGTTGGGAACAAAGTTCATCCTGGTCACATTTGTCTTCTCAGGTTCTCCTTAGGAGATGCCCACAGGAACCGTGGGGGAACTGCATGGGAGCTGTGTTTGTTCCTTCAAGGGACATTAATTTGAGACTGGAGGAACAAATGGTCGTAGCAAGCATACTTGAACCGGTGGATTTGCTTGATAAACATGATGAATCGGTGTGGTGTGTCCTGGGGAGGACAGGACACTCTGAAAAGCAAGTCAGAGTGTTTGGATTGTAGACTTGGTTCTCCCACTGATTCTCTGTGTGTATGTTTGAGCGAAATAACTTAATTTCTCTAGATACCAATTTTATTTTCAAACTGTGGATTGACGGCCATTAATAACCAGTATTAAAGGAGAAAATAATAGTGTGTCCTATGTAGTACAGCAAAGTATTACTTCATAAACTTTTGTTTCAGGGGTGTGTGTGTGTGTGTGTACATGTGTGCACTCATGGCAGTCATTTTCTTTTAAAGATTTGTTTGTTTTAGAGAGTGTGCCCAGGGGGAGGAGCAGAGGGAGAGGGAGAGAGATGATCTCAAGCAGACTCCCCACTGAGCAGGAAGCCCGATGCAGGGCTCCGTTGCATGATCCCTGACTGAACTACCCACATAACCCATTAGGGATAGTAATTGATTGATTGATTGATTGATTGCTCTCTCTGTCTTTCTCTCTCTTTCTTTCTTTCTGTCTTCTTTCCTTTGTTCCTTCCTTCATTCCTTCCTGCCTGCCTTCCTTCCTTCATTTTTCTTTTTGTGAAATATTTTACTTATTTAGTGGAGCAAGAGAGAAATAGGGAGGGCAGGAGCAGGGAGCCTGAAGCAGGACTCCGAGATCATAGACCAGAGCTGAGGGCAGTTGCTTAACTAACTGAGCCACCCAGGTACCCAGGACAGTGATTTTAAAAATGTGTTTCTACGGGTGCCTGGGTGGGTCAGTCGGTTAAGCGACTGCCTTCGGCTCAGGTCATGATCCTGGAGACCTGGGATCGAGTCCCACATCGGGCTCCCTGCTCGGCGGGAAGCCTGCTTCTCCCTCTCTCATTCCCCCTGCTTGTGTTCCCTCTCTGGCTGTGTTTCTCTGTCAAATAAATAAAATCTTTAAAATGTATTTCTAGTAAGTCATGATCAGAAAAGTTTGTCATTCACCTTGATCACACATATGCCAACTGTGGCCTGTTGTGTCAAATACAGCTTACTGCTGCCTGTTTATGTTCAGCCTACAAGCTAAGAGTGGTTTTACATGTTAAATGGTTCCAAAAAATACAAAAGAAAAAAAATTTTTGTGACACATGAAAATTATATGACATTCATATTTGTGTTTATAAATAAAGGTTTTTTGGAGCACAGTTGTTCCTGTTTGTTTATGTATGATTTGTGTTGGTGCCACTATGCTAGAGTTGAATGGTTGTGGAGACCATGTGGCTTGCAAAGCCTAAAATATTCAGTGTTTGGTCCCTAAAGGAAAAGTTTGCTTGACCCCAGTAGCTAGGTAGTCTGAAGGCTTCCTCATTTGTATATATGATAAAATATCCAATATGAGCCAGGTAGAAAGTATTTCTTATTACTCAGAAATGCTGCCGTTTTTGAAATACTGCATCGAGTTGTTTCTAGTTTGCTTATCTTATTTGGCTAGTCTTCTGCAACTTAGTTTTTGAGCAAATGATAAATGTTTTGTAAATTATTTGCCAGCTTTTTAGCCCAGCCCCTGTTCAGATGCAGTAAAATTGTAAATAATGTCAAAATTAATAAGGATTTACTATTATCATTTTCAGAAAAGGAAGCATTAGACTTCTTAAAATTACTCAGTGAAAATATTTTTGTTATTTTGAATTTCTACTTTATGATTATCACTGATCTTTTAATCATTAATATTTTTTAAAATAATGCAGTGAATGAATAAAACTTTAAAAATTTCTTCACCTTATATGGAAGGGGAAAAACCTTTTAGAGGCTTCATATCTCATTGAAGATAGTACTGTAACCCTTAAAATGTTTTTTCACTCTAATCACATACTGATAATTACTTGAATCCATATTTTTGGTTTAAATTGGCTTACAAATTAAAGTATAACTTACCTCTTGTAGTTTAAAGTATGCTTAGCAAGTGGATACCTTTTTCTGTTTTCATATTCTGTAAAATAGAGCATGAGAAAAAGTAGGAAGAAGACAGGTCACTCTTTGCCCCATGCACCAGAGGTGGTAACTTTTAGCATTTTGAGTTTTACTTTCCATTATTTTTCTCTATGTTTTAGAATTGTCTAACTGTATTTTATAATAAATATAATTCATATTGCCTCTTTAAAAAAAGATTTATCTATTTGACAGAGAGAGAGATCACAGGCAGGCAGAGAGGCAGGCAGAGAGAGCAGAGGAAACAGGCTCCCCGCTGAGCAGAGAGCCCGAGGTGGGCCTCGATTCCCTCCATCCTTTGATGTGAGCCAAAGGCAGGGGCTTTGACCCACTGAGCCACCCAGGTGCCCATATATTGCCTTGTCTTAAAAAGCATTTAAGACATTGTACCGACATATTCTTATCAAAGTAAAATGGAAAGTTTGACAAAGAAATAGTGATTCTTAATCACAGAAATATGTTCAGCTTCTCTCAGAATAAATCAAATTAAAATGTACTGAGATATCATGTCCCATATAAGAATCGCCAAGATCTAAACATTTGCTAGCACATTCTGTTAATGAGGGTGTGGAGGAACAGTCTCCCGTACATATTGATAATGGGATTTCAAATTGATTCCTCTTGTGGAGAGCAGTCTGATAGGGTGTGTCAAGACGAACACTCCATACTTCCTTTGACACATTGATCCCACATCTGGGAATTTATGATTGATATGCATGGTATATATACGTGTAATGGCACATATGTGAAATGGTGTTCAAAGTTTTTTATTACAGCGTTGTGGCCACCAGGCAGACTAATTTAATACATTATGGTTTATCTTCCTGTGAATACTGTGCAGTATTTAAAAACAGAGAGACCGCTAGGCACTGATGGGAGGAGATAGAAGATGCTTACGGAGGGAAAGTAATAATAGTAGTTAACTGCATGGAGGGAGGATGTCGGTGGTGTGGAGAATCTCCATCTATTTTTGCGCCATGTCAATATATTACCTGTTCAGAAATTTAAAAAGTAGGCGCAAGAATTGTGGGAAAAGCAAAATAAGGAAAGCAAAACCCTGGATTTCTTTATATTAAGCTTAGAATGGCTCAGGGGGAATGTAAATACTTCTGGAATGGGCACAATAGTAGACGTTTTGGGAGCAACAGCAGCAGATGATTTTTTGATTCAGTGTTTTTTATGGGCCAGACAGAGAACTAAGTGATCACAGCACTTTTTTTTTTTTTTTTTAAGATTTTATTTATTCATTTGACGGAGAGATAGATCACAGGTAGGCAGAGATGCCGGGGGGGGGGGGGGGGGGGGGGGGGGGGGGGGGGGGGGGGAGGGAAGCAGGCTCCCGCTGAGCAGAGAGCCCGATGCGGGCCTTGATCCCAGGACCCTGAGATCATGACCTGAACCGAAGGCAGAGGCCTAACCCTCTGAGCCACCCAGGCGCCCGTGATCAGCACTTTTTATGCAGTGTATATATGTATGTATAGTGTGCTGTGTCATGGTATAAGGGCTCTGTGAGGAAATTGCTAGTCTTCCTCTTATTTTACACAAGACTGTGCTGAAGCTTAGGGTTTTTGAGCAGCTTATCCGAGGTTACACTGTTAGTAAATGGCAGAGCCAACAGTCAGCCTCTGGTCTGGGCCATGAGCCTTCCTGTTCATCCTGCAGACACAGCAATCTCCATATGTGGTTGACCCGTGCTCTCTGCCGTGGGCCCTCAGGAAGTGCCTATGTAATGAACATTTCCCATAATATCCTTAGAGGAGATCTAGCATTGAGATATATTAAATTCTTTCTTGTAAGGCTGCTCTGCATTGGTTAAACCCTGACTGACACGGGACAGTTTTGCTGGGGGCTGCATGTCACATGACCTTCCGACTCTTTCCTCTTCAGACTGCCCTGCGGGAACGATCTTCTGGGTGGAGCCTTTGATAGATACGGAATGTCAGTAGGTTTGAGGTTATAGTTCCTAGGGGTACCTGGAAAATATGTACGTTTTGTCTTGAGTGGAGAGCCATATATTGTAATAGGCCAGTGAGGTAACTTTAGCAGGAAGGATTTATATTTTGTGAAAGTTGTGCTGCTTAACACAAATCCATATCTGAACAAAGGGCGGGTTTTCCCCTTTATTAATGAGGGCTGGTGGCAGGGCAGATGTTTCCCTCAAGTGTAATTTTACATGTCCCCCCAAATACAGTGTCAGAGGTTGAAAACCAGTGGCCCGGAGGCCTTACTAACTTGCACATGATTTTGGCTTCACTTGGAGTTTTTTTTTTTTTTTTTTTTTTTTTTTTTTAAGATTTTATTTATTTATTTGACAGAGAGAAACACAGCCAGAGACGGAACACAAGCAGGGAGGGTGAGAGAGGGAGAAGCAGGCTTCCCACCGGGCAGGGAGCCCGATGCGGGGCTCGATCCCGGGTCTCTGAGATCATGACCTGAGCCGAAGGCAGTCGCTTTTCGACCGAGCCACCCAGGTGCCCCGGAGATATTTTTTTGTTTTTGTTTTTTGTTTTCCAACATTTAACGTTTAGGAGATTCCCCTGAGAAATCCAAGTTTCTGATGTTGCTTGAGAAATTGGTGTCACAGCCTTAACCTCTGGTTCCTACCTGTCAGTGATCAGCTTGTTTTTTAGACAGAGGCTGTGTCTGAAGGTTTCCACAGCGCCACTGGACTGCCTCTCCAGGTGGTTACACTGGCCCTCCCCATGGCTAACTGCTGTTCTGACCTCTTCTATTATGGAACTTTGTTGTAGAACTGAGCTGTCGTATCAGCCTATGTCGGCACAGGTCATGATCACAGAGACCCGGGATTGAGTCCCACATTGGGCTCCCTGCTCTGCAGGAAGCCTGCGTCCTCCTCTCGCTCACTCCCCCTGCTTGTGTTCCCTCTCTCGCTGTGTTTCTCTCTGTCAAGTAAATAAATAAAATCTTAAAAAAAAAAAAAAAACAACTCAGACTTTGTAGGTATTATTTGTGCACATTTGTGGTATGTATCAACCTTATTTATAAATTATTCTGACAAGTGGATATATTTAGTCTTTCACACATACTTGAATACTCCCTTTATTTTTGGTATGGCATATCTGAATATATGTGAGCGCCATCTCTTTTATTGTTGAAGATCTGGGCGATGTAAATTTTGGGCTTGTTTGTTATTGTAATTAATAGCTTTTTAAAAGGTTGTTTCTTTAGAAAGAATTTGACATTTGAAAGGTAGGATATTGAACCTAACTCAAGGATTTATATCATAATCCTTTGATACTGGGTTTTTTTTTATTGCTTATCAGTGATGAGTTATTTTTTGTAGACTAAAACTAAAAATAAATTTAGAGTTGTACGTTCTTCATTTTTCCTGTATTTATCACACCTTTTAGTGTTTTCCTGATAATTTTTAGTTCATCAGACTAGATTCTTAGCTTATTCTGAAGTTATACTGTGATATTATTAGATATATTTCTAAATTATGTATGAGAATTAATACTGTTTAATCACAAAGAAGTATCTTTGTGCAGGAGACTAGTTTCACATTTCCCTGAAGTTCTTTAGTGTATTCTTAACATTTTATTATAACCGTATTGGCAAATTTTCCCACTCCGCTCTATCTGTAAATCAATAGACCGCAGTTCTAATCTGCATTACCAATATTTTTTTATTTTTTAAAGATTTTTATTTATTTATTTGTCAGAGAGAGAGCACAAGCAGAGGGAGCAGCAGGCAGAGAGAGGAGCAGGCATAGGGAGAAGCAGGCTCCCCGCTGAGCAAGGAGCTGGACACGGGACTTGATCCCAGGATCCTGGGATCATGACCTGAGCCGAAGGCAGATGCTTAACCGACTGAGCCACCCAGGCGTCCCTCCATTACCAGTCTTTAGCTGAAACAGACAAACTTGAAATTTAAATCGTTTCCTATAATTGGCTTTAAGAATAAGTGCTAATATGACAAGTATTCCTGCGACTATTAGACCAGCAGACATCTTCCCACCAATACCTTTGGGGCCAGTCTCCTGGAGTTCCAGGCATCTGGCTTTTCGATCCACATTTGTTCTGGTTTGGTTACAGTTTGGTGCCACTTTTAGTGATTGGTATATTCTTTGGCTTAATTACTGACAGGCGGGATTGTGGGGTCTGTGTGTGGCTCACTCTTCTAGGACAATGCAGGGGTTTTAGGAATTTTTCAGTTAGTTGGTGTCCATTTTGCTGGACTGACTCAGGGGGAGATCAGATCTAGATAATCCTGGAGACTCCTGACACAAGGGTTCCCCTCCCTCCACGTTTCCTCTCCAGCCACAGAAGAGAACACAGATTCTGTGGAATGTGTAAGCTGTTTGTCAGTTGCTTTTTAGTTAAATTCTAGTAAGGGTGGGTTTAAAAAATCTCCTTTGTACATAATTTCTGGTTTCTTAGATTTTACTGCTGTTATTACATATGAAAAATTATTTGCTTAAGGACTAGAGAGTAGCTTCATATTATTTCTAAGTGGAAAGTCATCATATACATTCAAGATTTTTTTTAAAGCTGTTGGACTTCTACTGTATTCTACATGGTTATTTTCCAGAATTTGGACTTTAGAAATACTGATTTTTGTATGTATTGATAATTTTTTGTGTATACAAAATATATAGAGGAGTGATCATTTTTATTTTAAGAGAGTTTTGTCATTTTACATGTTTTTCATCCAAAACTTATTTTGGAGAAAGTTGTGCCTTGGCATAATAATAATGAATTTTGGTGGTCACGCTTCTCTTTTATGATTTCAGGACAAAAATTGCTCAAGATATTGAGAGGTTAATACATCAGAGTGATATCATAGATCGAGTGGTGTATGACTTAGATGACCCCAAGTAAGTCTGTTGTTGCTTTTACTTTTTATTAGTTTCATTTGTGCTCTCAAGCTACAGTGTTGTTTGTAAAAGATAAAAAAAATACAGCTAACTTCCACCTAGTTTGCCCTTACTCCATTTTCATTTTTGGTAGGGATGTAATAGTAATGTAATAGTCATATTAAATTGAATGTATCACAGGCTTTTGTTTGTTCATAGGTAGACTTTTAATGGGCTTAATAAGGGAAAGGTCACAAACTGATACCGTGTTTTATAAAATCTCAAATTTCCTTCATTGGAGAGAGTGGGGGTAATTTCACAGATTTGTCTTGTAGTACTGAGCTTTCATTTTCTTGGGACAGCAAATTACCATCCCTTATAGAAGGAATATGTGCTTGCCAATTTCTCCATGATCCCCGCTGTTCTTTCTCATCTTTTACTGCTTATGATGTACATTGGTCCTTTCTGTTACTTTCCTGTCCTTTGAGGCCATTTGCTTATGATATTTTTTGTGTTGGTATTATTTATAGTTATCCCTGGTCTCATCACATTTTAGGGTTTAAATACAAGTAAATAAATGACAGTTAGAAATTATGAATATGACTATTATTTGCCTTCTTAGAGGAGAAATTTAATTAGCCCCCAATGGGTTCCCCCTCTTTCAGCATTTTAATATTTTGGGGGAAATTTCACATCTTACTGGTCCTTTTGGAGTAAATAAAACACCTTTTAAAGATCTTTGTCAGAGAAAGGAGGATAAAAGCTGTATCAGGCTGATGGCTGAATTTAGAAAAATCTTAAAAATGAAACCAAATCTCCTTATTCAAAATATTTTGGTTATTTCAGTAGTTATAAATCTGTATCAGATCAGGCAGATATGATAAAAGGAGAAACTCAGGAACCCTGAGGATAGCATAGAGACCAGTGCTATTTCAGTCACTGAGCATCTTGGAGTCTTAGTTTCCCCCTATTAGAGTGTAAGCTTCAGAAGAGCGAGCACTTGTATTTCATCAGGGGAAGAGACAGACATAAACTAAAATTGAATCCGGAACCTGGTAGGCACTGAGTGCTGAAGTAGTGACTATGTAAAGTGAAGACAGTACCTTCACCTTTTTGGCACTAACTAAATAAGATAATATCTGTTATCTAATACAGCTCTGTAAATTTAAAATAATATTTTTACCTGAGAACTACATAGTTTAATTAGAATTATTGCTACTCAATACAGGTCACGTGCATTTTAAAAAACACATCTGGCATTTTGATATGATTATTAGTATTTAGGCAAAATTTCTTATTTGTGATTAACATTCATTATAAACGTGGGAACACATCTCTACTTGTAGCTATAATTTTTAAATCTATAAATATTAGCCATTAGAGTTTGTGTTTTGCTTGTGTTGGTTCCATTTTTTGGCTTAAAAATAATGAGGGTGAAGTGGCCATAGTGGTATATTTTTAATTTGTAGTATAGTTTTATTAATCTTTTGTTCACCTGTTTACATGCAATGTATTTTATTATACTTATTTTAAAATTTTTATTTAGTTACACTGTTCCAGAAGAAGGAGATATTTTGAAGTTTAACTCCAAATTTGAATCTGGGAATTTACGCAAAGTAATTCAAATTAGAAAGTAAGTCATTTAAATTTTTCTCATTTTGTCTGTACATAAATATTTTCCTAATTCTCATCAGATTTCTGTATTTTCTGTTTTTCAGAAATGAATATGATCTAATTTTAAATTCAGATATAAATAGCAATCATTATCACCAGTGGTTTTACTTTGAAGTCAGTGGAATGCGACCAGGTGTTGCTTACAGGTTCAACATCATTAACTGTGAAAAGTCCAACAGTCAATTTAATTATGGTAAGACATGTTTTGTTCCCCTAATTTTAAAAAGTATGTGGTAGCATTACTGAAGGGACATACGTTGGTTTTTTTTTTTAAATTATTGACATGTTTAAAAAAATTCATTGTTCTAGTTCTCACAATGCAGATGTTTATTATGCAAAATTTGAAATAAAGTGAACTTTGCTTTGTTGGGGGAAAAAACCCTTGAGAATGTAGTGAGTGTCTTTGATTTCATCCAAATTAAATACAATTAAAGAGTTATTACTTCTGCATAAAATCTAGTTTTTAATGTCAGTTCATCTATGAACTGAATGTCAGAAGAGAATTACATAAAGTAATCTTTTTTTAATTGTTAATAATCTCATAGAAATGTGATAGAAGTTGCAGAAAGGTCTCATGTTCTCTTCACTGAATCTTCTCTTCTCAAGTGGCTACATCATCCAGAGTTAGGCGGATTTGACGTTGGTGCAGGGGTGCAGAGTTTCATGCCATTTTATTACGTTTGTAGATTCTTGAACCAGTCACCACAAATCGAGATACAGAATGCTTCTGTCCCACACAGCCTTGTGCACTCCTTTATCAGTCACTTTTCAGTAAGATGTCAGCTGTAGTTTTCTGCAAATTTTAAAATCTAGTTGAGGAGGTTTCCTTCTGTTACTATTTGCTGAGTTTTTTTGTTTTTTTTTAAATCATGAGTGAGTGTTGAACTTTGTCATGTGCTTTGTTTCAGTTGGCCTGCTCCTGGGATTTTCTTCTTTAGACTTGTTAGTGTGGTATATTATATTGACTGAGCTTTGAATGTTGAACCAGTGTTTCATTAAACCATGGAATAAAATTCATGTGGTCATTGTGTATAGTTGCTAACATTTTGTTAAGAATTTTTGCATTTATATTCACAAAGGATATTGAGCTATAATTCTCTTTTTTCATTTTGTATTCTGTTTCTTCTTGGTATCGTGGTAATACTGACCTCATAAAATGGGTTGGGAAATGTTCCCTCCTCTTGTTTTTTGGAAGAGCTTGTATAGATTTGATGTTATTTATTTATTTATTTGTTTGTTTATTTTTCAGTGTTCCAATATTCATTGTTTATGCCCCACACCCAGGGCTTCATGCAGCATGCCCTCAGTACCCACCACCAGGCTCTCCCATCCCCCCACCGTGACCCCTCTAAGACCCTGAATTTGTTTCTGAGTCCAAAGTCTCTTATGTTTCGTCTCCCTTCCTGATTTTATTTTTAAACATTTGGTAGAATTCTCCAAGTGAAACGATCTGGGTCTGGAAGGATTTCATTTTTGATACTTTGAATTGCAAACTAAATTTCAATTTCTTTAATAGTTTTAGGGCTGTTCAAATTATTTCATCTTGAGTGAGTTGTGATATGTGGTAGTTTGTGCTTTTTAGGAATTGGTCCATTTCTTCTAAATTGTCAAATGTATGTGTACATTTGGTAACTGTATTCCCTTTGAAGTCTGCATTGTCTCTAGTGACACCCCGTTTCATTCCTATAGGAATTTGTGTTTTCTCATTGTTTTCCTTTGTCAGTCCTGCTAGAAGTTTGTCAGTTTTTTGACCTTTTCCAAGAACAAGCTTTTAGTTTCATTGTTTTTTTCCTCAGGAGACAATTTTAAAAAGCTCTAGTGTTGTACCAGCAAAAATAGTAATAGATATTAGAAGTGTGAATATGATGATGCTTTTTAAGGGGCATGGCTGGAAATTACAGCTTTCCAGAGTTGAAGAGGTTGTACTCAGTTGTCATTATTTTCATGGAAAATAGGAAATTGTATACACTGGATGATTAGGTGTGTGGGATGAAAGCTTTAGTCAGATTCACTAATTTAATGCAGTAATTATAGGAAGATTAGGTAGACTAATACCTGGTTTAGTTATAAACATTTTTAAAAGTTTTAAAATATTTTAAGTAATCTAACTTTAAGCAATCCATTTTTAAATGTATTTCTTATTTGAGGAGTCAATGGTTATATTTTGCATGGAGAATGATATGAATATTCTTGATAGAAATCTATTTAACATTCTTTGTTTTTGGGATTTGGGGGCATAACTACTTATCTGAAAGGCACATTTCTTAGAAAAATTTACTTTTGACCTTAAACATAATTTTAAAAAATTATCTCCTTTGAAACTCATTCAGAATATTACAACAATTAGAGAATCTTATGTTTTCCTTATTTAATTTGTAAGTATAATGCTAACATAGTATTTTAGAGGAGAAAAGGTCAATCATTTAAATGGAATTATGTTTGTATTTTGGGTGCTCCTTAAGAGTATATAAATATAAGAAAGGCTTTCCTGAAATGTTCCTGAAATGATCATTTTCAAATTGTAGATCTATAGGTAAGATGACATCTTTACTAACTATACTTATTTCCTTTTATAAAATAATAATGTTACTACTTTAAACTTTATGAAGTATTTTAATTTTTAAAAATTAAAAGCTAACAGGGGTGCCTGGGAGGCTCAGTGGGTTGAGTGGCAGACTCGATTTTGGCTCAGGTCATCATCTCAGGATCCTGAGATTGAGCTGCATGTTGGCTCTCTTCCGCAGGGAGTCTGCTTGAAATTCTTCCTCTCCATCTCCCTCTGCCTCTCTCTTTTTTCATGCTTGCTCTCTCTCTCAAAAATAAATACATTCTACATACATAAATAATATCAAAAGCTTACGTTTTGGAGCAGTGCTCTTTTTTTTTTAATTTATTTAATTAAATTTTGTTTCTAATTTTTTTGAAACTTATACCTCCATGTGATACATAAAAAAAAATCTTAGTGTCATTTTAAATCTAAAATAAATAAAATTCTATAACTGATACCAAGTCAAAACAATGGGATAGATGGCCTCTTTATTTTAAAATTTTTCCTTCTCCTTAGCCCTTGCCCTTTGGGTATTCTTATGTGTTTGTTATACTTTCCAAACTCAGCCTCATAGGGATTTGGGTAACAGAATGGTGTCAAGAAAATTAAAACCATTAACAGTGCATCATCCAGAGATAATCACTTTAATACTGTTGCTTTTTGTAACCTGTTTTTGTTTTTTTAAATAAGGCAATATATGATTTCTACATATACACAGTTAGGTATTTATTTTAAAAAAAGTAAGGCTTGTAATCCATGCAGTTTCACAGTCTGTATGTAAACCAAACATTACATTGTTAACATTTTTTCTGATCATTAAATATTCCTCTGAAACAGAGTTTAAATGGACATCCTACAGAGCTACTAGAACTTAACCAAACCTTTCTTTGTTGTACATTTAAGTTTCTAATTATTTTCTATTAAAAAAAAATGCTGAGATCGATATTATAAAATATTTGTATAATTAGTTACAAAGTCACAAAAGTGGAATATCTTTGTCTGCCACATGTAAATATTTTTTTTCTGATTAGCAAGCAATGGATCTTTTTTTTTTTTTTTTAAAGATTTATTTTAGAGAGAGGGAGAGAGAGAGCACGCCTGTAAAGTGAGGAGAGGCAGAAGGAAAGGGGGAGAGAGTCTTAAGCACACTTTTCACTGAGCAGGGAGCCTGATGTGGGGCTCGATCTCATGACCTCAAGAAGACGACATGAGCTGAAATCAAGAGTGGGACATTTAATTGAGTGAGCCAGCCAGGTGCCCTAAACAGTGGATCTTTAAAATGTGGGGAAGGGCTCCTGGGTGGCTCAGAGGGTTAAGCCTCTGCCTTCAGCTCAGGTCATGATCTCAGGGTCCTAGAATTGAGGCCGAATCAGGCTTTCTGCTCAGCAGGGAGCCTGCTTCCTCTTCTCTCTCTGCCTGCCTCTCTGCCTACTTGTGATATCTCTCTCTGTCAAATAAATAAATAAAAAATCTTTAAAAATAAAATAAAATAAAATGTGGGAAATTTGGTAAATTAAAAACCATTTAAGGGCACGTGGGTGGCTCAGTCATTAAGCATCTGTCTTCAGCTTAGGTCATGATCCCAGGGCTCTGGGATTGAGCCCCCTATGGGGCTCGCTGCTCAGCAGGAAGCCTACTTCTTCCTCTCCCACTCCTCTGCTTGTATTCCCTCACTCCCTGTCTTTGTCTCTTTCTGTCAAACAAATAAATAAATCTTTTTTAAAAAATTAAAAAAAATAGAAACCATTTACAGAAGAATCTTGTAGGAAGAAGAGGAAATCCACTGTTTAGCATTTTGTTATCTATTTTCAAACTTTCAGTGACATCATTACTATGTTTGTGTAATATTCTATCGAGTAATGTATAGTGATTATTTTAATGATAACATATGGGAATTTAAGTTTTCAGCATTTCAGAATTTTAAGTTGTGCTATGGTTGATATCACTTAATTATTTGTGTGTGTGTGTGTGTGTGTGTGTGTGTGTGTATTTCTGATTATTGCTTTGCCACCAGTTCCTCCAAGTAGACTCTCTCAAAGAAAATGAACATAGGTTCCTAAAGACTAGGGAAAAGGGTACTTTTATGCTGGTAGGAGTGTTAAGTTAGTTCAGCCTTTTTCAAGTGCATTTGATAATATGCTTTCAGCGTTTACATTTAATCATCTAGGATTTGTTTTGGTATGTTCTGTGAGTTTGGGATCTCACTTAAGCCTCTTGTTAGTAGTTAAGCAGCTACAGCTGAACCCATTCTTTCTCCAAAGAGTTTTAAAACATTGATAAATTGAGTTATTTCTCAAATGTTTGCATTTATACCTCATGTATAACTTCTGTTCCTGACCCTCTGGTAAAAGAAGGGGAGGAAACATTGCTTACAAGACATCGTATGTGGGGGGCTCTGTGGGAGCTCTTACAGAGAAGTGGAGTCATTAGTAAAAAACAGTTTGGAAACTGCTTGGTAAGATAGCACTATTGCACCTAGTTCTGACTTCTTGAATCTAGGATGAATTATGCTGCCCTCCTAGTCCTATTATTTGTCCCCTGTGGTTTGAAATACCACAGTTCTCAGAAGCTATGGACTAGCATTTGGGGATTGTTTGTTGCTCTAGTACCACTTGATTTTAATTATCCTAGACTTTCTGTCTCGTGTAATATCTGTGTTGCTCTAGTACCACTGTGTGTAACTGACTGTAGAGAACAGGCAACACCCTTTCTTCAAAAACAAATTTTTTTTTTAAAAGATTTTATTTATTTATTTGACAGAGGAGAGATCACAAGTAGGCGGAGAGAGAGGAGGAAGCAGGCTCCCTGCTGAGCAGAGAGCCCGATGCTGGCCTCCATCCCAGGACCCTGAGATCATGACCTGAGCTGAAAGCAGAGGCTTTAACCCACTGAGCCACCCAGGCGCCCTCTTCAAAAACAATTTTAAGATTTTTTTGTACCTCTTTTTCCAGAATAGTTTATTCTAAATATTATCCAAGTAGTTTTTTTTACTAGTGCCAGAAAATTTCCATAGCATGAAACTTGTAGAATAATCGGAGAGAAATTGATTTTTTTTTCTTTTACAAACTGAATTATTTTTTCAGTGTTCCAAGATTCATTGACAAACTGAATTTTTTATATTAAGTTTCACTGCTTAGGAACATGGTGTATATGTTTGTTTCTTCATTTTTTATGCCCTCACGTATGTTTTTTAGTTTTCTTATAAGTTCTTTTCATTTCTATGTACTTTTAAGTATCTTACGTATTTTTTGGGTTTCTCTTATGACAAGGTACTCCCTATTTTCAGGCTTGTTATTACGTATAATTAAGAAAGCTGTCAAGTTTTATATGTTCACTCGAAAATCAACCTCCTTACTGAACTTTCTTACTAGTTTTCGTAGTTTCTCAGTTGATACTGTGGATTTTCTTGGTAGGTCCCTAGAATTTTTCCTTATCCATAGTTACATTGTGTACGTTTCATTGCTTCATAACTTAGATATAACTATAAGAATGTTTAAAGTAAAAAGGAAACATTGGGCATTCTTGTTTCATTTTAACTTTAATGTGAATTAAGTACATTAGCTCTTCTTTTGAGTACAGATTCTTTCTCGTGGTAAAGATTTTCTATTTTTACTAAGTTTTAAAATAAAAAATATTTTATTTTTGCATTTATTAGTATGTGACCATATAGTACTGCGAGCCGTTAATGTTCCTACTATCAAATCATCCTTGGGTTTCAGAATTAAATACACTTTGCCATGTGAATTAGTATTTTAATATACATCTATTTTTGCTTTGTTAGTATTTTGTTTTAAAGGCTTTTTATATCATTGGTCATAAGTTAGGCAAGTCAGTTTCTTTTTTGAGGGCTCTCTTCATCCAGTTTTGGAAGCAAGCTGATGCTAATTTTGAACACTTAAATGGAAAAACTTTTATTTCCCCACCCTGTGTTCTGGAGCATTTTAAATAGCATTTACATGTCTTCATGAAATTTGGAAAGAACGCATCTCTACAACTGTCTGATCGTATGCCCCTTGGGTGGGAGAAGGAACGTCTGGATAACTACTTTAGATATGTGTGATTTAGTCTAGTTTTTTTTTTTTTAAGATTTTATTTATTAATTTGAGAGACAAAGAGCAATGAGCATGAGCAGGGGGGAGAGAGGCAAAAAAGAAAGAGGGAGAAGAGGCTCCCCGCTGAGCAGGGAGCCCCACACGGGGCTTTCCCAGGGCTCCTGAGCTGAAGGCGATTGACCTGAGCCACCCAGGTGCCCCTAGTTTTCTACTACTTACTGTGACAATCTTGATAATTTATATTTTCTTACATACGTGACATGTAGATTTTCAAAATTCACTAGAAATCAAATAGATCTGTATACAATGTCTGCAGTTGTGTGCTTGTCACTTTTGCTTATCTCTCTTTTGTGTCCATGCTTAAAACATAATTTACTATTTTAAAGACCTAGCTCTTGGTTTTATTCATTATATCCTTTAAGACCTTTTTATTAATTTTTCTCTTTTCCTCCTTGAAGTTTGATTTTTTCCTTCTTTTTCACTTTCACTTTTTTACCTAAATTCATTTTTGTTTGATGACCAAGCATTTGCTCTTGATTATAACTATTTCTGTATCCCCTTCCCCTCTAGATTTTAATATTGAGATTCCTTGTTATTTTGTAGATTTCCTCTAATTGTGTGTAGTGTTGGTATCCTTTTTTATTCAAGGATTATGATTAAAATTTTTCTAATTTTCAAGTTTTAATGCATTTTGTTCATATACATATAAAATTTATGATTTGGAATAACTTTTTATGGCTTAAGATCTGGTCAGTTTTTGGTTTCATGGGCACTTCTCTGCTGGGAACAATTTAATATACATTGTTAGTTTAGTGTTTTAAGTACATTTATTCAGTTTTCTGTGTCCTTATTTATTTTTTACCTTCTCTTTCTGCTTAAGACTTAAACATTTTTTCTTTCAGTTCTGTTGTGTTTCTGGCAATCCCTCATTTTCAGAAACATTTTTTTCTACTTAAGCTGTATTATTTGGCACATAGTTTATAATTTTTCCATAGTCCTTTTGTATGTTCCGTTTAATGGTATAAAGTAATAGCCATACTTCAGTACTGTTAGCTTTGAATTCTGTAATTATATTGTTTTGGTTTGAATTTGCTTGATATATCTTTGCCTGTTGTTTCTTATAGAGGCTGGTTTTGTTGTTCGACCCTTGTCTTTAACATGATTTTAACTTATTTAAAATTCTTTTTATAATTGACATGTTTGGTTTTTTTAATGCTTTCTATTTTTGTGCTTTATTGTTTTATCTGTTATTCTCAAGGTGTAGTGCAACACTTTTTTTTTTAGCTGTGGAAATCCAAAATATGTATATAAAAAAATAGAGCATGCGGCATATTGCATTGGATTTTTCTCAGTCCTGCTCCATCTGCCTTAAGTTTACTAGAAATTCCTCCCAAATTCTGACAAGACGTGGTCTCTTATGAGTTCTTCTTATTTCCATTATTTGTAAATATTTAACTAGGAAGCTGGTTTTAGCTGTGAAATGAGCTTTTTAGGTAGATTTTTTTTTTTTTAAAAAAGATTTTATTTATTTATTTGACTTAGAGAAACACAGGGAGAGAGGGAACACAAGCAGAGGGACTGAGAGAGGGAGAAGCAGGCTTCCCACCGAGCAGGCAGCCCGATGTGGGGCTCGATCCCGGGACTCCAGGATCATGACCTGAGCTGAAGGTAGAGCTTTTAACCCACTGAGCCACCCAGGTGCCCCTAGATTTTTTTTTTTTTTAAGTGAAACCCTATCATTAGTTTTGTTGTTAGTA
The DNA here is from genome assembly GCA_004023965.1 of Spilogale gracilis. NCBI lineage: Eukaryota > Metazoa > Chordata > Mammalia > Carnivora > Mephitidae > Spilogale > Spilogale gracilis. The sequence continues at coordinate 67,221 of PITA01007627.1, read as the reverse complement.
CGACATAAAGGAAATCTTGGTTTTTCTTAACATCAGTAGAAGAAGGAAGGAACTAGTATTTTAATAAACTGGAATTCAACATTTCAATAAATTGCAACTGTCTATGTAATTAATGTCATTGTCATTAGACTCATTTTGACTTCAGGGACAGTCTGATTAAAAATATTTGCAATGCGGGGCGCCTGGGTGGCTCAGTTGGTTGGGTGGCTGCCTTCGGCTCGGGTCATGATCCCGGAGACCCGGGATCGAGCCCCACATCGGGCTCCCTGCTCGGCGGGGAGCCTGCTTCTCCCTCTCTCACTCTGCTTACTTGTGTTCCCTCTCTCGCTGTGTTTCTCTCTGTCAAATAAATAAAATCTTTAAAAAAAAAAAAAAAATTTGCAATGGAATCTTGTTCAGCCAGAAGAATTTGTTTAATTGCCATACATGATTGAAATCAGGAAATAATATTAGTTTTAGTTAATTGGTTTTCTTTTTTTGACTGGTATGTTCTGGTTACAGGAGTATTTAAGTGTTAGGCTCTAGCAAATATGTTCAAAGATGTCTTACTCTTTGGCAATGCCCCAAGAAGGGGCAGAATCACTGTTGCTTTTGTTTCTCAAATGGACCTCTCCTTGGCAATTTTTTAGGTGATTGTATCACAGGTTAATGATCTTATTTGTGAACTTTATTTGAAAATTTCTGTCACTATATAATAATGCTGTTACCTGTTTTTCTCTCTCCCCCATTACTTGAAAGGGGTTTGCTCAGATTACCACTAGATGGCAGTCTTGCATTTTAGTAACTTGGAGCTTTCATTTCTAGCTCCTTCCCTAGTGCTTTTGCACTTCATTTCTCTAGCTCCCCCCCCACTACCCTTCCTTTCCCCCTTCCCCCCAGCCATGTCTCCCAGATACAGGAGGATTTTTAAACACCTTCTTATATAAATTGAACATGTGTGGAAGCAGCCAACAGAATAGAATTTTGGAGTCTAGTGTGTAGCATTGTCACCTAGCCCACATTAGTTAATGCCAGACTTGGAAGTTGAGATGAGCCATCTCTTGACTAAGGAAGCCTTCCCTGACTCTTCAGGCTGGATTAGTACCCTTGATAGTTCCTTGTAATTTTTTACTTTGGGGTGCTTATAACAGTTTTATGTTGTTTGTATGGCTGATTAATCCCTTTTCTGCCCCCCGACTTGTTTATAAATTACACATAATTGGGGACAGTGTCAGTGTTGCTGATTGCTGTACTTACAGTGTGGCATTTCATGGAGTATTGTTAAATGAATGAGGTGATGGATGGGCTAGGAAGCAAATCTCATTAGGAACGTAAAATGAATATGCATAAAATAGTATGTCAGGAAGATTCTAGTTCGGGGCCCTTGGATTACTCACTTAAGTGGCCAACTCTTGATTTTGGCTCAGGTCATGATCTCAGGGTCCTGCACTGAGCCCCTCATCAGGCTCTGTGCTCAGCAGGGAGTCTGCTTGAAGATTCACTTCCCCCCCCCCCATGCACCCTCTCTCTCTTTCTAAAATAAACATCTTCAAAAAAAGAAGATTCTAGTTCAATTTATGATCAACTTTTTCTAAATGTTTTGAAATACTTTCAAATTTATAAAAAAGTTTTACCCTGAATGCAGATGTTGAGGCTTTGAAATGATGCCTCATTACTCTAGAATACCTTTGGTATATTTTCTACAAAGAGTGGTATTTTTTATATATCTACCAGTATCAGGAAATTATAATTAATACGTGAATCCTCTCTGATCCCTAGGCCCCTCATTTGAATTTTGTCTTTTTCTCAGTAATGCGCTTAATAGCAAGGGGATTGAGCTCAAACCATGTGTATTTAGTTGTCAGGTGTCTAAACTCTTAGTCAGGAACAGTTTTGCTTGTAGGCTTTAACATTCATGACTTGACATTTTTTAAAATTATAGGACTCTTACTTTGTAGAGTGGTTCTCGGTGTGGAATTGTCTCAAGTTCCCCTTGACTCAGTTCAGCTTAGGTATCTTTGGCAGGAGTATTAGGGAAATGATGTTGTCCTCTGGTGTTTGTCCCATTACTGATAATAATCATTTTAGCACTTGATTAAGTTTGAGTGTGTCAGGCTTTTCCATTGTAAAGTTACCCTTTTTCTTTTTGTAATTAATAAGTAGTTTAGGTGGAAGTACTTTGAAACTGTGTACATATCTTTTTCCTCTTCAGACTTTTAATCTGTGAATTTCAATCCAGATTTGGTTTCCTGTTTTACTCGGTGGGTTGTAATTTGTTTCTGTCATTATTTTCATGCTCAAATTGCCCAAAGTTTGGCCAGTGGGATCCCATTCGTACTGGCTTCTGTGTCCTTTCGATATGTCCCTGTCATTCTTTATGGGCGCCCTTGCTTTTTGGCACACGGTGCTCAGAGCTCCCCTTGCCTTTCGCTGCTCCACCGTGGTACCGATCATTTCTTGGAAGAGCACTGGTTTGTTTCAGTGGTGAATGGTATTTAAGAACCAAGTTCTGTGTGCACAGTAGGCCTACTGTTACTGGACTTCTCAGTAGACAGAACTGAGGGCTGTATGTTTGTGAATACAAATATTCATACAGAAATTTTCTTCTGTAGAAGTTTCTCTGCGTGTATGTATATATTTATGAGTGTGTGTGCTTGTGTTATGTGCACATATACACACATCCGCACACAATCCCCATGAGGTCACACTTACACCTTTAATTCCACAGACTCTGTTCTGGTTTTTTTCTCTGTATTTACAATGTCCTTCTCCAACATGGAGAATTTGGGCTTCCATTATCCTTAGTATATTTACTTAGTGATCAATTCCGGTGTATGTTAAAATCCTTCGGATGCCGTTTTGGATGGATGCCCTCCTTACCTCATTCAGGGTCTGACACCCAGGTCGGCCTTTCTTCCCACAGCCCTGCAAGTGTGGCCTCGCTGCTTGTGTTCGTTTTGTTTTTAATTTCTAGTTTTATTACATGGCAAGCAGACAGTTTTGTTGTAGTGTTTCTTTTTTATGGAACTTCTGAAGTTTCCTTTTGATCTAATATATCATCAGTTTTTGTGACTATTTCACATCCTGTTAGGAGAAGGTACGTGTATTCTGTATTATCAGGATATTGTGTTCAATATCTGTATATAAGATGTGCCGTATCGATTATGTTCTTTAAATCTCCTGTTCATTTGGCCTGTCATATGCTGGGAGTGGTGTGTCCGTTTGCTGCAGACAGCATGTTTCTGTCCTCTGTGTCTCCTCTAGTTTCTGCTTTACCCAAGAGGTTGGTCTTACTGGGTGCAGAGGTAGTGGGTATTAGTATTCCTCAGTGGGAATGGTCACTTCATAAAGTTCCTTCTTTGTCTCATTCAATGTTTTTTGGCCTGTAATCTAATTTGATCTCAGTATTTCAACCCCTCCTTTGTTTCTGTTGGCCTAGTGTATCTTTGACCCATTTTTAGACTTACAGATAATTAAAAAAAGTTGGTATAGTCTGTCTTCTACTAATGCTGAAAACCTGGGGTTATGTGTGGTTTTATTTGTGCTGCTTGTTGAATTGATTTGTTTACTTTTTGGTGGTAAGGATATGTGTTAGAGATTCAGGGTCAAGTGGCTACCATTATCCTCCAGACCGACAATATATGGTTCTTCCATTTTTAGTGTCAATCTCTGCTGTAATACAAGCCATATTAGAAGCATGTATTTTCTCTCTGCAGAGTCACTGAGTCCAGATAATACATGCAGCTTGTGTGATAGGTGCCTTTAGATTATTTGAGCTCCATTTTAAACTTTACTTGTTCCCCTTCTCTGTTAAATGTGAGAGTATTAGTTTTAACTTGAAAATATCATGAATCTTTGATTCATAGTGCATTTGATGGTTAGGGCCTAAAACACCTTTTCTTTCATTGTATCTATATTGTTATTGAGCATCTACTCCATACAGCTTTGGCCTTTACATAGCTATTATAAATAAAATCTTAAAAAAAAAAAAAAGAAGCCAGTGACATTGGATGTTGGCTTCATTGTGGCAATTTAATATTTTCATTATGTTCAAGTGACAAGATTGACTGTTCTTAGCATATTTTTAATGCATATAAAGGTTTATCCTGTGGCTAATGACAACAGTTATAGCCAAAATGTCAGGTTGAATAGATTGTTTATTCAGTCTGAGTTACCTCATTTGATTGATTCTTACTAGGGCTATCTCTTTGGTTCAAACGGTTTTTCTTTTAGAATTTTCAAATCTCACTCCTTCTACTGTGACTGAAATTAACTCTCATTTAAAAAGTACTGTAAGAATACATTGTCTCTTATAAAATTAGAACACTTAAAAAAAATTGGAACACTTAAGATAAATCTAACGTGTCCTGACTTTAGCTGGAACCTTAACTATAGTTAACCATTATTATGCATTGTATGTGTCTAAAGGAGTTTGAAGTTTCAGATTGAAGTGGCTCAGTGAATCCTAGGAAGGAATAAAGATACTGGAATCCATTAGATGTACCAGTAAAATATTCGAATTTCAGGTATAAAGAGAGAATCTTAACATACTTCTACTTTAAAAGAACCGGTCACGTAAATAGCGATAATAATAAGAGCAGCTAGCATTCATTGAATAGTCACCATGTGCCAGGCCTTGTTCTAAGTGCTCACATAGGTGACACTCTCCCTCCATTAGGCACAACCCATTTCACAGCAGAGACCAAGGGGGCATCAGTAGTTTAGTGATCTGCTGGGATCGTGCATCTGACAGGTGATGAAGTGGAATTCCCGCGCAGGGAGTCTGCTTCCAAATTCTATGCCCTTGATCGCTGCGTTGTTCTGTATGTGAAAAGATTAGATTAGTGCTGGGCTTCTCATCTGTGGCACTGGAAGCTAGAGGACAGCCAGATGTCTCCTGCAAATCTCTCATGCTTGTCACTCCCAGCAAGCTACATGTTTGTGTATGTAGAGTACAGAAAACATGTCACCCCTGAGCCCTCTGTGAGAAAAATAAAGGAGGAAAATACCTCAAGATAGAACTGGAATTTATGAAATGTGTTAAAAGTAAAAATGTTCAATGGGGGGTGACATGGGAGAAGTGAAGGTTGACTTGTCTTGGTGTGATTGCTTAGTTATTGAGAGAGTATCAGAGAAATACCAGTTAATCCTAACTATGAAGATGGGAAGTGGAATTGATGAGCATAATAGAAAGCTGCCAAATAGTGGAAAAAGAAAAAGAAAAAGAAATGTGGAGAATTTTTTTTTAAAAGATTTTATTTATTTGACAGAGAGAAACACAGCGAGAGAGGGAACACAAGCAGGGGGAGTGAGAGGGAGAAGCAGGCTTCCCGCCGGGCAGGGAGCCCAATGTGGGACTCGATCCTGGGTCTCCAGGATCATGACCTGAGCTGAAGGCAGTCGCTTAACCAACTGAGCCACCCAGGCGCCCCAGAATGTGGAGAAATTTAACCAGGTAGTAATAATAAGAAGGTAAAGAAGAAGAAAAAAACATTAAATAGTAGAAGGAAAATGAGATGAAAGGAACGAGATGAAATATATATCTGTCATCACTAAGTATGAGCTGAAATTTTTCAAATATCAAATATTGAAAGTTATACAAGGGGCACCTGAATGGCTCAGTTGGTTAAGCATGTGGTTTTGGTTCAGGTCTATCCCAGGGTCCTGGTATCAACCCCCGCATCAGCCTCCTTGCCCAGTGGGAGCCTGCTTTTCCCTCTGCCTGCAGCTTTCCCTCCTTGTAGTTGCTCGCTCACTCTCTCTGACAAATAAATAACATCTTTTTTAAAAAAAGTTATTTAGGGGTGCCTGGGTGGCTCAGTTGGTTAAGCAACTGCCTTCGGCTCAGGTCACGATCCCGGAGACCCGGGATCGAGCCCTGCATCAGGCTCCCTGTTCAGCGGGAAGCCTGCTTCTCCCTCTCTCACTCCCCCTGCTTGTGTGCCCTCTCTGGCTGTGTTTCTCTCTGTCAAATAAATAAATAAAATCTTTTTTTTTTTTTTTAAGATTTTGTTTATTTATTTGACAGAGAGAAACACAGTTAGAGAGGGAACACAAGCAGGGGGAGTGAGAGAGGGAGAAGCAGGCATCCCGCCGAGTGGGGAGCCCGATGTGGGACTCAATCCCGGGTCTCCGGGATCATGACCTGAGCCGAAGGCATTCGTTCAACCAACTGAGCCACCCAGGCGCCCCAATAAATAAAATCTTAAAAAAAAAAAGTTATTTAATGTTAAATGACAAAAGTTGAAAATAAGTGATTAGGCAGAGGTCAACTAGCCAAATGCAAATAAAATACAGTAAAAGTGGTTATATTATTGCCAGAAGTGGAATTGCTGGATCATATGGTATTTCCATTCTTAATTTTTTGAAGAACCTCCAGGCATGTTGTCCATAGTGGGGAACCAATGTGCATTGTCATCCAGACAAAGAAAAATTCAGGTTCAGAAGCACTGAATAGATACTATATATATACTAGTTGCAGTTCTTGAAAATGTATAATAATCACAAACTTTTTTTTTTAAGATTTTATTTATTTGAGAGGGAGAGAGAGAGACCAAGCAAGCACGAGTGGGGGGAAGAGGCAGTGGGAGAGGGAGAAGTGGACTCCCTGCTGAGTAGGCAGCCTGACACAGGGCTTGATTCCAGAACCTAGAGATCATGACCTGAGCTGAAGGCAGAAGCTTAACTGACTGAACCACCCAGGCGCCCCAATCACAAGCATTTTTTAAATTTGAGTTATGATTGACATAAAACTTTATGTTAGTTTTAGATATATAACATAGTGCTTTAATATTTGTATATATTTTGAAATGATCCCCTCAAGAAGTCTACGTAATATCTGTTGCCACATAGTTATGGAGTTTTTTCTTGTGATGAGAACTTTGAAGATCTACTGTCTTAGCACATTTCAGATGTGTAATATAGTATTACATAGTAACCATAGTAATCATGCCATACATGACATTCCCCAGCCTACTTATTTTGTAACTGGCAGTTAGTGTCTTTTGATCACTTTCATCCATTTTGCCCACCTGTTTCTACCCCTCCCTGCATTGCCAATCTGTTCTTTCTATGAGATTTTTTTGTTTGTTTGTTGCGGTTTTACACATGAGATCTTATGGTATTTTTCTTTTTTTGTTTGACTTGTTTCACTCAGCGTAATGCCCTCAAGGTCCATTCACATTGTTGCAGATGGCAAGATTTCCTTCTTTTTCCTGGCTGCCCATTTTTTAATCAGATTTATTTTTCTGTTGAGCTGTATAAGTTCTTTATGTGTTTTAGATATTCACCCCTTATCAAATATACATGATTTGTAAATATTTTCTCTCAATTGGTAGGTTGCCTTTTCATTTTGTCGGTGGTTTCCTTTGCTTTGTAGAACACAAACCTTTAAATAATACAACAGCAACCATAACCATGGGGTACCCATCAAGATGCAACAAAAGCTCCAAGAGATACAACTAATTAGGAAGCAGCTATTGTAAGAATTTAAAATTACCCCTTTCAGAATTTAACATATCAAGATGACAAAACATAAACAATATAGAAAATTTGAATAATATAGTCAACAAGCTTGATTTTTGGATTCATTAGGATTCTATTTTGAGAACATATTTGAAGATATATTCCAGCCAACTGAGAGTGAGATGTAAGGTCTGAGATGGGAGAAATGGTGGAACTAATCTGGGATTCCAGTGTGAACAGGATGAAAGCTGAAGAGGATTTCTAGAAAGCAACTCATCCAAATTAGAATTGGAAGTTAGTGGGATCCTGAAATTATGCCTTAAAAAAATTGAAATGGTTCCCAAGAAATGGTATGATATAATATGATTATGAAACTGAGAAATGTTAGGGACATGGGACAGAAGTCTGATGTATCTCCTCCCACAGAAGGATAAAACAGAAGAACTGTAAAAAAGTAGGCTACAAATGTGAATGAAAAAAATGTCACATGAGTTGGAGTATTGGATTAAGTGTATGAAAGAATCCATTTGAACTTGACCCTGGGAATACTCTATTTTGGGGGCTGGGCATGAAGTGAACTATACTTACAGAATCAGAATATAAGTACTGTTGTTTTTCACATTTTATATTCTGCTTTATAGAAGGAGTGCAAGAAGGTGTCTTATGTTCATGAAACCTTTAAAACTTTTAGTATATTTTGTTAAAGGCACGACTTATTGGTGACTTAAAATAACTGAGATTTTACAGATTCCTTTGTGATTGAGAGTCTTAGAGGAAATCAACAAAAAGTTGGACAAAAAGTGGGTACTTGGAAATATAAAGTTCTTTCTAAAAAAAAAAATCATGAAAATTTAAAATTGGTGTTTCAGATTGCTGGAATGATGTTGTCCACACACATGTGGCTGTTTAAATTTAAGTTAAAGTTAAAAGTTCTGTTATTTCCGTGGTGCTGGGCACATCTCGGTCCTTAGCGGCCACGAGGTGCTGCCACCTTGGACATTGTAGATACAGAACATCTCCATCCTGGCAGAGCTCAGCTGAACAGCTCAGATGTAGAGCGCACTTCAGAAGAGGACACTTTATAGACTTAACGGCGTGTAACTAAACTGGTAGCTGGTAGGAAATTGAAAACCTTTAATAACTTGTATTATTTAAAATAGAAAAGACTGAAAGTAAGTGAACTAAGTACTCAAGACAGTCAAAAAACAGGAAGATAACCCAAAAGGAAGAGAGTGAATTTTTTAAAATGCTGAAAATGATAGAAATAAAATAAAACATGCCAGAATTGATTAATAAAAAGGAATTCTGAATAGACTATAACTTTTGAAAAGGAAAATAAAAATATATTTAAGGGTGCCTGGATGGCTCATTCAGTTAAGTGTCTACCTTTGGCTCAGGTCATGATCTGGGATCAGCCCCATCAGCATGGCTCCCTGCTCAGTGGGGAGTCTGCTTCTCCTTCTCCCTCTGCCCCTCCCCCCACTGCTCAGTCTCTAGCTTTCTCTCTCTCAAATAAATAAAATCTTTAAAAAATACATTTATTAGTCACCTTATTTAGATGGCATTTCAGCGGAATTATATTTATCTTTTAAAAAATAGGTTATACTTACATTTATTCCAATAAATAGTGGCTAACTTCTCAGTATAGTTTTCTGAAGATAGTGTAATCTTATACCGATACTTGATAAAGTTAAATTTTTTTTAAAAAAAGGGCCAATTTTTAGATGCATAAACTCTGAATGATATTTTAGCTAATATAATTATATATTAGTAAAAGAATAGCATTTTCTTGGAATGCAAGGATAGTTCACACTAGGAAACCTATCAGCATAATTTACTGCATCAACAGATTGAAGGGAAAAAACCATGTGATTCTTTTAGTGGATGCTGAAGAGGCATTTAATAAAATAATTAAAATACTTAAGTGCAATAAGAATTATGAAACTACTCTAGTTATGGAAGTAATCATAACACGTTCCATAGAAGGTTGTTGTGAGGATTTAATGAGTTAACACATGTAAAAATAATAAGAGCCGTAGGGACGTCTGGGTGGCTCAGTTGGTTAAGCGACTGCCTTCGGCTCAGGTCATGATCCTGGAGACCCGGGATTGAGTCCCACATCGGGCTCCCTGCTCGGCAGGAAGCCTGCTTCTCCCTCTCTCCTCCCCCTGCTGTGTTCCCTCTCTGGCTGTGTTTCTCTCTGTCAAATAAATAAAATATTAAAAAAAAGAAAAAAAAGAGCCGTGACTGGCACATAGAAATTATTCAGCCTTAGCTCTTTTTATTAAACATGATATGGTTGATAGGCAAAAAAAGTTGGCAAATGTTGCATTGAATGTCAAAACATTTTGATTAAAATGAAAAACAAGACAGAGTTGTTTGTTTTCTTACCACTATATTTGGAATAATTTGTAAGTTGTTTCTCCAAGACAATAAAAGAAGATGAAATAACTGATACAAACACTAAAAGTGGAGGTAAAATACTTTGAGTTACAAATTACATGATTTTCGTATGTAGAAAACCCAAGATGAGTAAAAATATTCAGAGGTAAATTTTAAAAAATGCTTCTATAGCAAGACAATAAAGAAAATTACTCTATCTCTAGGAAAGTCAAAGTAGATCCTAATAAAACTTGTCAACATTTCTAAAATTAATAGAAATTTCATTAATTACAGTTAGAAGCCTAGTGTACTATTTTATGAAATTGGATAATATTAAAATTCATATGTAGGGTATATTTCCACAACTATGTAAGAAAATATGCTGTATATTTAATCCTATTTTTGTTAATAGTCTCTCCACTTCCCCACTATAAGCACATATTTGGAGAAATTTGAAGAAGAAAACAATCTTGACATTTTCCTCCTTAACCTCAGTGTGGAGTTACAAGTGTCATTATATACTATTTCTTTATATATTTTTGACTCTCACTTGTTCCAAGGAATACATTTTACTTATTATTTTTATTATTTTTACTTGTTCTCATATAGAGATAAATTAATAAAGTTTAATAACTTTTTACTCATTAAAGTTTTAATCCCATTTTAGGTACACAGGGATTAAAAGCATATCGTTGACTTGGAGGATATCTTAAAGAAATGTCTATTTTTTTGTACATACTAAAAACTGAAATGTATTTTCTTATAGCTTTGCTGAACATTTGGTCCTTTCTATAATGGCATGATTAATTTTTAACTGAGAAACTCTGAAAAGATTTTTTTCCCCCTTTTTTTCCTATTTCTCTATCAAAGGTATGCAACCACTCATGTATTCAGTTCAGGAAGCATTAAACGCCAGACCATGGTGGATTCGTGTGGGAACCGACATTTGTTATTATAAGTAAGTATTGTAAGAATAATAAGACATCAGCTGAGAGAAGGGTATCTTAACTTCATTCTGTTTCAATTTGAGGATTAGAAAGTGGAGTCATTGCATTATTTGAACTGTGGTGATAAGGCTTTACTGTTACTTTTAACAGAGTGCTTGAAAATTTGAGATTTATGGAGGTGGTATATTTAGTGGAAATAAAATAAGTCTTAAAAGACAGACAGACAGACAGACTTAATCCAAGTTTTATCTTCACCACTTAGATAGCTATGTGTCCTCAACTTTTTTAGCTTTTTTTTTTTTTAAAAGATTTTATTTATTTATTTGACAGAGAGAAATACAGTGAGAGAGGGAACACAAGCAGGGGGAGTGAGAGAGGGAGAGGCAGGCTTCCTGCTGAGCGGGGAGCCCCCCGATGTGGGGCTCGATCCCGGGTCTCTGGGATCATGACCTGAGCCGAAGGCAGCCGTCCAACCAACTGAGCCACCCAGGCGCCCCTACTTTTTTAGCTTTAAGAAGACTCTAGAACCTTCATTAAATAGAACTGAAATTGGGAATTCTAGGAAATAATTAGCACTGCGTTTTTGTTGTTCTGATGATATTAAGTGCAGTTCTTATCTTTTCTCGTTTGCATGCAAATACTTACTTGATTTGAATTTCCAGGATATGTCATGTAGAGATGTATTCCAGAGTTAATTGTTATAAGCAGCCTGTAGAGTTCAACTTGACCTCACATAGGCCATCTGCTTATCAAGTCAGAAATAAGTCCTTGAAGTCATTTATTGCTTCACTGGAATGATTGGATTATTCTTCATCTTCACTTCTAAGTAATCTGGGATGCTTATACATCTTCCTTCCTGTTTTTACTGTTCTTCTGTGTGTAATATGTTTCTAGATAACTTCTTCCAACGAAGGCATTTGACATCCCTATTTTTTCTTTGTTACTAATCTTAATCCTGACATTTTTGCTCAGTGGATTTTGGATTTTTATATTGTGCTTAACTAGCTCTAATGTTCCTTCTTTTTCCATCAAAAGACTTCTGAAATTAAACTGTTTTTATTGGTTTAAGACCTGATTTTGGAAAAACTTTGTTCTTAAGTGTTGTTACTTTCTAAGAAAGACAGTGTTTTCTAGAATTCATTTCACCAGGGTTTTCCCCCTACTTGTAGTAGCAAAATAAGTAGTAAATGAGGAATGGAAATATAAGACGGCATGCAATTCATCTGTGCCGGAATACATTTTGTATTTCTTTTAATGGTAGGCTCACTTAAAAAGACCCTTATTTATCTCTTTCTCATAAAGTTGGAACAGTAATTGTCAATCAATGAATGCTTTTCTTTTTCACATTGTAAAGTGAATGGTTGTAACATGACAGGTGGTAGTTTTGTTTTATGTAGGGGTGATGGCAAGGATTTTCGTTTGTTTTAGTTTTGTTTTTGTTTCTTCTTTTGGCTACTTCAGACCTGGAAATGGATTCAGGTCAATTCGACAGACGTTTATTAACTGTTTTTTATGTAACAAGCACTATCCTAGTTGCTTTCCTGAAACCTGAAATCCAGATAGGATTAAAATCTACGGTGTTGCATGTGTCTTAACTTTTCATGTCAGCCAAGTCTTCCAATGCTTCTTTGTCTCATTTCACAATGAGAAGCAGTGTGTGAGGGAATGTAACCTACAGACTACTATATAGCTATAATGCGGTGTTATCAATACCTCTCCAATCAGAGGTTAAACTTAGGGGGGAAGAGAGTTGGCCCAAAGTTATGGAAACTATTTTGTCATTGAGTACTCAAGATATGATGGTTACATTAATGAAGACAAAACCAGTTTGAAAATACTGTGCATGTGTATGTGCGTGCGTATTAATAAACTCTTGGTCATGGATTTTCTTCAGTTCATGACTTAAATAATAAAAGATGATTTGAAGTTTTAGAAATTAGGTTGATAGACAAAGTACTGTTAGGCCATCAAATGTCAGTGATATTTAGAGTCTAGAAAGTAATATGTAGTTTTAGAAACATTTTATTAGGGATATCTTCAAGTATTTGCAAAAGCAGGAAATAGGATAATGAGACCGCATCTATTCATCATCCTGTTTCAACAATTACCAACACATGTTTAGCTTTTTTTTTTAGGAATACTTTCACCCCTACCTCCACACTGAATTTTTAAAAACATTTCCAGATATCGCATTTATTGATAAATACTTCAGATGTCTTTGCCTTTTAGAGATTTTTAAAGACAGTATAACCATATGCTATTATCACACCTAAGAAAATTCCTTAATATGGTAAAATATCCAGTCATTGTTCCGACTTCCCCAGTTGTCTCATCCTTTTTTTTTTTCTTTAAGATTTTATTTATTATTTTACAGTGAGATACAGAGAGCACGAGAGAGTGAGCACGAGCAGGGGGGTAAGGGCAAAGGGAGAGCAAGGAGCCTGATACATCCCAGGGGCTAGATCCCAGGACCCTGAGATCATGACCTGAGCCGATCATGACTGAAGGCAGATGCTTAACAGACTGAGCCACCCAGGCGCCCCTCATAAGTGTTTTTTTATAGTTGATTTGTTTTAATCTGACTAACCAAGAGTGCACATTGAATTTGATTTTTGTTGATACGTCCCTTAAGTCTCCTTTAATATGTAATTTTCCCTTTTTTTCCCCCTATTATTTCTGCTTTATTTGTTGAAGAAACTGGATCATTTGTTGTGCAACATTTTCCACATCTTGGGATTTGCTGATTGCAGCCCTGTGATGATAATTAATTCTTTAATCTTACTGGTTTCCTGTCCAGTAGTAGTTACATCCGAAAACTTGATCAACTTCAGGTTTGATTTTTGGCAAGAGTATTTTGTAGATGGTGCAGTGAATTCTTATTGCCTCACATCAGGAAACACATCATGTCCAGTTATTTCTTTTTTTGTAATCTTAAGATTGATAGTGAACTTAGTTATTGTCCTCTGATCCATCCACTTGAAAGGCGGCCGTTATTGACCTTTCTAGTGGTGGTAGCAGTCACTGATGATAATTGGTGAGATCAGTAATGTGTATGACTAACAAGGAATTAGGTACTAAACGTTTTATTGATGTGTAGAGTCTCAGCTCCATTTAATAGTAAATCTAGAAGTGAAAACTAATGTTGGCAGATAGCAGTTAACTACTTCATTAGTACCAAGTCTAATTTTTATAAAACATTTAAGCTAAACTTATTATAAACTGTATGGGTCCTCCCTCCCGCCCTCCCCTCCGTCCCCCACGAAGTTCTGTTTAGAAAAGTAGTAAGGAAAATCGGAACTTTTGTGTGGAAGAAATAAACATGTTTTGTGCTTTTCTATTGTAGAAATCACTTCTCAAGAAGTTCAGTTGCTGCAGGTGGGCAAAAGGGAAAATCCTACTATACAATTACTTTCACTGTCAATTTTCCACATAAAGATGATGTTTGCTACTTTGCTTATCACTATCCATACACATATTCGACTTTACAGGTGAGAACTCACTAACTTGTATTATGCTCATTATTGTGCTAATATGCATGTGTCAGATAATTGGAAAAAATGGTTTTAATGAAGTAGCTTCATAAGATGGGGAAAAAAAAATCCAGTGCTGAATATTTTAGGAAGTAATACAGTACTTGTTGAAAACATTAAAAGGAGTTTCAAAATGGGAATGTAATCTTTATTTTTATTTAGGAAAAAATACTAAAAAAAGTTTGAAAAGATTTTTACTCTCCAGCTTTGTGTAGAACGAGGTGAGATTTCCACTTGTTTTAATGAGAGGCATTGAATCACCTAGAAAATCCAACAATAAAAAATATGTGTAAATTTTTCTATAGGGGATTCATTTCTTTCAGTGGTTTGATATGGAGTTCTAGATCCAGATTCTTTAGAATTTAGGATATGAGTGTTGTTTTGTGTGGGTTCTTTTGAGGTATTTGAGTGTTTGCATTATAAAACAAAACTGAAAAATGAATTCGAGTAATTACTGTGGTAGATTTTTTTCTCAGTACAGGATGTCCTGATGACCAAGGATCCTATATAGGGGTATGATCAGTTCACCCAGAAAGAAATTAGAACACTGTGGTTTAGATCCAAGCTTCCAAATTATTAGGGGAAAAGGAGAGAAAAACATACTCTACTGAACAGAAGAGATAGCAAGGCTGAGAACATTCAATGTGGCTGACTTTATTTTAATAACAGTTATAATTTACAGTAAAGATGTTACCAGTTATCTTTCTGTGCCAAATAGCATAGTATCAGAATATTGTGTGTTATTATCCACAGGGTTATATGTTGTTATTCTTTATTGACATTACCTTTTTAACATATTTTAAATTCCCCTCCTTTTTTCCAGTGCCCCTGCCATGTCCTTTGCAGGCATAACCGCTGCCTCTCCTCTGGACTTCTGTCACCTCTTCTCACTGGTGTTCTAGAATTCACTTCTATCCTCTGTCATCTTCAATAGTCCTTCCCCTACATTATAGCAGGAGGGCTCGTTGATGGGAACATCTAATCCCATAAATCTCCTTCTTAAAGCTCCTTAGTGATTTGCCATTTCTATGAAGTCTGAAAATCTTCATATCATCATTTCTCTACTGTTTTTCACAATTTTTACCATGTCCACATACTGTTTGAACTATTTACAGACGTAATATTTATCTTTAAATGGACTGTAAAATAACTCACTCTTTAAAGTTTATCCTCCTCCTAAGTTAATATTTGTGGCATTAATTCATAGTAAAATATATGCCTGTTCATTTTGTGTTAAGGTTATCCATATGTTACTTATTTCTGTCAGTTACCAGCCATACATATATATGGTATGTCTTGTGAGAGAATGATCTAGGAGGCCCTTCAGTCTGTGTTAATTCTCTGTTTCTCACCCTTCCTGGTCTGGCTGCAGGGCATCTTTGTCAGTTCTTTATTCTCCGTTTGTCCTGGTCTTTGCATCTACCTTCCTTCTGCCCGCAGCACTCCCCTCTACCCTCCTCAGGATTTGAATGTGACTTCTTTTAGGACACTTTTCCTCACTGTCCATATTCAGCTAGGCTCCCCACCCCTGATCACACAGGCTCTTCCAGCTCTTTGTATTTTCCCAAAGGTAGGGCCTATTCATTCCGTTACATCTGCAATGCCAGGCACAGTTTCCTGCACAGAAACAGTGGGCACATAGTAAATCGTGATTATGTTAACAAACAGGCAAAAGTTTGGAAACCAACTAAGTATCTTAAAATAAGGGATTGAACAATTTACGTGTGGTATAACCATATACTAAAACCATTAAAACTTGTGTTTTCAAAAGACACGTAATTCACCTGTTGAGTGATATGATATGGATTTGTAATTATGAATGTGTGTAAATTATTAAGTGCTTAAAGCAGCATACATTGGCATTTGCTAGTAGTAATCTGGGTGATGCAGTTATGGGTGTTTTAAATTTTTTCTTTGTACTTGCTATGTCTTCTAGACATTTTACAGTGAACCTATATTAATCTTGAAATCAGGAAAAGTTGTTTAAAAATTTATGCTACATATTTCATCCTGCAGGTCTATAGTTGCTTTTATAATTTAAAAAATTCAGAAAGCTTTGAAAACCAAAAGCTTTCTCATAGCCCATTTGGCAGCAAAGTCTGGCCTGAGTTGTTGTGAGTTTATTTAGAATATTGATTCTACTTCAAGTGACCCTTCATATGTTTTTCTGCAAAAATAATAATGTGCTTATTACAGGCTGCCGCCATTGACCCCACTGGGGTTTTGCAGAATTAATGGTATGTGCACTGTACCTGTCCCCTTTCTCAGCTGCCCCAAATAACTGAGGTTTGAATACATCTGGCTCTTGAGGGTTTCAGAGAAGGAATTGGGAGTCTGATTCACTTTTCATTATGTGGAGATCTGGATGCATTTATTTCTGTTTATCCTAGGGAGTTTTTAAATGTATGTTTTAAATGATTTTAAATTTTTATCAAGATGCATCTTCAAAAATTGGAATCAGCACACAATCCTCAGCAAATCTATTTTCGAAAAGATGTGTTATGTGAAACCCTGTCTGGAAATCCCTGTCCCTTGGTGACTATAACAGCAATGCCAGAGTCTAATTATTATGAACATATCTGTCAATTCAGTAAGTCTGTCTTCTTCACTCAAAATACCAGTTCTTCTTATTTTTCTTTGCTTCATATATATTTTATAAGGGCAACAGTACTAGGAATAGGCATCAGAAGTCTTGGGTTCTAGTCTTGGTGGTGTTACTGCCTAGCCTTTGGCCTACTCTGGGCCTCATTTTTTGAAAATGGGGGAGTTGCATGAGATTATCTCTGAGGTCTCCCTGAGGTCTCTCTCAACACAAATATTCTGTAGTTGTTATCCTTAGAAGTCCCACCCAAAGTATAATACAACAAAATGTTTTAAGAGTTTACATGAACTCTTAAAACATTTAAAAATTTAAATTTTAAAGATTTGAAATTTAAATTTTGCAATTAAAATTTATAATAAACTAATTTTATTAAGATTAGTTTATTTATTAAACTAATAAAATAATTTTATTTATAAATAAAACCAGAAACCTATCAAAGACAGAAACCTATCAAATGCTTTGATGCTAGCACTGAATAGCTACTTCCCCCGCCATTTATATTTTTAATGTTTTCTCAGATGTATAGCTGTAATAGAAAAAATAAAACTGCTCTAATTTTGAATAGAAGGTCAAGTACTTTCTGGAAAGAGAAAGGCTGGCTATGCTTGAAAATATGAGTGGGTGGGCCGAGTGGTTATATTGTAGACCTGTATATCTAAGTGTATAGTAAAAAATTTTCTTTGTAAATCTCTGAACAGATACAGTTTATTTTATCTGTGCTTACGGTAACAATTATAAAACGGGTAAAATGATATTTTCCCTTTTTTTCCCCCATGACTTTATGAAAAATAAATATATATTTAAAGCTTCCCCAACTACTTGTTCTTTATAAAAGCAAGATTATATAAAAGAACTAGTTTTATATGTCAGATTAATTATTGGGAAATAAATAAGCAACTCAAGTAGTATTTATTGTGATATGTTCACACTGTGAACTCTTTTAGGACATGGCTTATATGGGTTTTATCTTTTTCGTGCCTAGTACCACTCTTAATGCACAGGGAGTGTTGCTATGAATGCATATCAGAATTCACAATTGAATGGAAATATTTCTAAATCCTGAAGTCGGACATCATGCAACGTCTTAGTAGCTGTTCATTTTGATTTGCGATTTTATGTGTACTCTAGGAAACCGCCCATATGTTTTCTTATCTGCTCGGGTACATCCTGGAGAAACCAATGCAAGTTGGGTAATGAAGGGAACATTGGAATACCTCATGAGTAATAACCCTACTGCCCAGAGCCTACGAGAATCCTATATTTTTAAAATTGTCCCTATGCTAAATCCAGATGGCGTCATCAATGGAAAGTAAGTGAAGCAGACATTCTAGACATGCTATAGACCATGTGGCTGTCCCATGTAGACTGGTCAAAATAACAGCATCCAGCTTAATTTGGAAAACAAATTGAGTGATTTTTCTAGAACAAAGAAATTGGTGGGGAATTCATCTAAGATAAATTTTTAAAGGAAAATACATTATATATATCAGCATGGTATTTTGAGAAATTCTGTATTCCATGAAAGTATGATTTTATAAAATGTATGTTTTGCTTCAGCTGTTCAGAAGAATAAGTGTCAGGATATGAGAAAGATTTTTAACATATCCTCTTATATTCCTTTGTGTTTGTTTGTCAGTGGCATGATCGTGGGTGGTTCTAAGATTCAGAATCATTTGGGATCTCTTTCCACTGATGTGGGTCGGCTCTGTCTGCTGGCCTCTTCCTGGTAGGAAGGGGTGTAGTTTTGACAGAAAGATATTCTTTAGACTGGAAATACTAGAAGATAACTTCTTTTTAAGTGGAGATGGCTTAACAGTTAGTGCATTTATATTTTTGTGGGAATTAGGAAAGGTCTCTGTTTCTGAAAGATGGAAATTTGGTCTTGATGTTACGAGCATCTGCAAAGCTGAGGATACCATATTTTATTTATTCAATAAAGATAGCATGGATACTTCACATATTTTAGGAAACTTCTGAATGAAAAAACTAGAATAATTCCCTTTTAGGTACTGTGTTACAGAATTAAAATGAGATTTTTATGACTGGATTTAATTCAGAAACATATTGACCAGTAGAATTCTGTTTATATTTCTAGTATCACTTTCTGATAGTTTGCCTAAATTTTTGTTCAGTTGCTTTAATACTTAATACCTATAATTAAATGGAAATATATTTGAATTTTTGCAAGAATGTAAACTTTTCATGTATTTCTCTTTTTTAGGAAGGCCCAGCTCAGAAAGCACTTAGTTTTTTCTTTCCCTCCCTCCCTCCTTCCCTCCCTCCCTCCTTTCCTTTCCCTCCCTCCCTCCCTCCCTTCCTTCCATTTTTTTTTAAGTAGGCTCCATGACCTGTCTGGAGCCCAACATGTGGCCCATGATGTGGCCTGACACGGGGCTAGAACTCACAACCCTGAGATCAAACACCCAACCTAAGATCAAGAGTCAGATACTTAACCAACTGAACTACCAGGCACCCCCTAGATAGCACTTTTACATAATAACTAATACAATTGAACTACAGGATATTAATATTTAACAAATGATTATTACATAGAATGGAAAATATGACCATTAATAAATTCTATGGAGCCTGGAATAAGATTCCAGAATTGAAAATTTTTTCTTTTTTTAAGAGTTTATGTATTTATGTATGTATTTATTTATGGGAAAGAACTAGTGCATGTGCACTCATGGATGGAAAGAGGGGCAGAAGGGAGAGGGAGAGAGAATCTCAAGCAGACTCCCCACTGAGCACAGAGCCCTGTGCCAGGCTTGATCTTAGGACCTGCGATCATGACCTGAGCCAAAATGAAGAGCCATAGGAAGCTCAGCAGACTGAGCCACCCAGGTGGCCCCTTAGTTTCCCATAGCTTTTTTTTTTTCAATGGCTTGAAAGTGTTGGCCTAACTATCTGAAAACTTGCCAAGTTAAATGCATGTAACACATGATCATACACAAAGCAAATACTTAATAAATGTTTATTTAATGGCTAGCATATTTATGGGAAATAGTTACTGGACTAGAATCATAAAATTATATATAGGTAAGCGTTTTTCAGTACTAATGTTTGTGGTTTTGTTTACGTATGTGTAGTCACCGCTGTTCTTTAAGTGGAGAGGATCTGAATAGACAGTGGCAAAGTCCAAATCCAGATTTACATCCTACAATTTATCATGCGAAGGGGCTCCTGCAGTACCTGGCTGCTGTGAAGCATTTACCACTGGTCAGTATTTGTGTTCTCTCAAAGAAATGCTTTCGTTAATTAGCAACTCAGTATTTTATGGTTTTAAAAGTTAAGTTTTAATTTCAAAAGCAATTTTTAAAAAAATACCTTCTATTATCAGTTACATAAAATCAGTGTATAATGATGTCAAATTAATAACAGCGCATCCATATTATTTCATCAGGCTTAATTTTTATCATTCCCCTGAGCTCTTTGTCCTTTTTGTTCATGGATATTGTTAACTCCTGGTTGTAAGTGTTAGGTATTTAACTTCACGGTTTGAACAACACTCAGGTAACAGGATGTATCTTTCAAATTCTCAAACTAGTAGAAGCTTATTTCTGAGTTCTCTAGTCAACTCTGAAGCAGGTAAGTGTCCAGTCCACGCATGCAGGGTGGCGTAGGCACGGGGGCAGACCACCAAACCCGCGTGCGCTGTGTGCTGCTTCTGTTTTCCGCAGAATGTTTTTGTGTAGAATGTGCCTGTTACATTGTGGTTTAAATGAGGTAATCTTCCTTTGGGAAAGATAGGAAAACTGTAGAGAAGAAGCAGCATTGACATGCAGGCCTGTTCTTTATTTTTCATTTTTAAAATGATGCTCTTAAAAATTAAATGGAAACCATACCCTTTTTTAAATAGTGTTTTTCATGAGAGCATTTTCCTGTTGTTAAATGTTTTAACAACCCTTGAATCAGTGATGATTGCTGCTGTAGATTTGAACTATAATTGAATTTATTATTTTTTAAATGGTAAATAGTAGATACATAAGAAAGAATGGAATTCGTGGCTTGATGTAGGCAGGCCCTGGAAAGGATTTAGCCATTCTGGAATTAATCACAGATCCTTGCCAGAACTCGATATTATTACTTTTATTAGTTCTACTTGTTAAATGGTGGCCCGGTTATAATATAAAGGACAAAGAAACAGACCAGTTTATTGTCTTCGTATTAACTAGCTTTAGTTGGCAGTATATGAATTTGAAGCTTTTTAACTTTTCACATATATTGTATTTTCAAGGTTTATTGTGATTATCATGGCCATTCCCGAAAGAAGAATGTATTTATGTATGGCTGCAGCATCAAAGAGACCGTGTGGCATACCAGTGATAATGCAACTTCATGTGATGTTGTGGAAGATGTAGGATACAGGGTAATTATTACAGACAAGTGTGGAGTTTGGGGAGCTCAAATATGTATAGCACTACCAAATTAACATACACGAACTACTTAGATTCAGCAAGTGTTGCCATTTGCCTTTTTGTTTGTTTGTTTTAGATTTTTTCAAGTTAAAACAATTTTTGCTTTTCATATTTAGATTTTTAATCTATTGGGAATTTATTTTTGTATGAAGGTTGGGGATCTAATTTTAGTTTTCCCATATAGAGCCAGCTGTCTCAGCACCATTTATTAAACAGTACATCTTTCCTGTGCCAATTTATGAAGCCATCTGTTACATGCCATGTTTCCACGTGTCTGGGTATGTTTTGAGGTATGCCCAGGACTTACAGGAGATCTTACTGCTTCACGTCCTGGGTGCTTTCCATTTGGGCACAGTGGCTTTCTACTGTATTTGTGCTCAAAGCACCCCAGGTTATTCTCCCCGAAGAGTTTTAGTAGCCTACCCCTGCCGTGAGCAGAAATTCAAAGGCACATTTTCATTTTGGTGTCCTCTTTCTTCTTCACCTTTCCCAAATAAATAAAATGATTATGGTTATATAAAAAAAAATGGGAATACTCCAGAAATAAAAAGTAGTAAGTGAAGTTTATCTCTCAGTCACTAAACATTTCTACCATGTGTATAATGAGATTTGCCTCTAAGGACATTTATTCATAAAGTATATACATGGAGCCTATGAAGTTCTGTTTTTACTCCCACATGACAGGCAGTGTGCATTGCTGTGCATTTTTATCACTGTATAGGTGTACCCAAATTTGTTTACGTAGTAGTCCAACCTGTTAGTGGTTGTTTGATTAGTATTGCCAGATTGTCCTATGCAAAAATTGTGTTAAGTCGATCCTACCCCATACGATGACTGACGGTGCTGTTTCCATACTCTTATTACCTCTGCCAGGGAAAATTTGAGGGTCTTCATTTGCATATCCGTAATTATAAATGAGGTTGAGCATCTTTTCATATGTTTGGCCAATTATGACCTCTTTCTCTCTTGTAAAAGCCCTTTTTCATATTCTTTGCTTACTTTTATACTGGTCATCTAAGCATTATTGTTTTTAAGATAACAACTCTTTTATATGTATAACAAATATACTGAAACATTTTTTTGTTAGGGTAAGTCACACCTTGACTTCTGAGTTTTGAGGCTTAGAAAGACTTCTTTTTCCAAGATTTAAAAAAAATTTCCATGCTTACTGTTTTTAATTTCATTTTGCAGTTTTACTAATTGTAAGCTTAAGTTCACAATCCAGTTAGACTTGAACTTCCTGTGAAGAGTAGCTTCAGCTGGTTTATCTCAGGGGCTCTTCAGTAGTGCCAGCAGTTAGGGAGTGAACATCTTCCCTCCACCAATCATTCTAATTTTAACGTTGCCTTTGCTTCTTATTCGGAATTCTCTTTCTTTCTGGAGATGTATCTACTCCTATACAGTATCACAGTTTTACTTCCCTTACATATATAATTAGGTTAATATCTGTTGGATTATTTCTCTAGTCAAAGCCTCTTCACGGTTCCCCTGGCTCTGCCCCCCATACTTACACGCTCCAGATGAACCTGAGAATAATTCGAAGTTGAAAAAAATGTTGTGGGCATTTTGATTGTGATTGTCTTAGCTTTATTGGTTAATTTAGTGATGATTGACATTTGTAATGTGAAATCTCTTAATTAGGCCATCTTTCATGACTTAAAGTTGCTTTGTTTTTTAAACATGGTTTTTTTCATATTTTTAGAACATTTTTAATGTAGTTTTCATCATTTATTGGTTGCTACTATGGATGTGATCTTTTATTCTGTTTTTCTAACTGATTACTGTTTGTCTAGGAAAGCAGAACATTCTAAATTAGCAAAGAATGATTTTGATGCTTGGAAAAGCAGACGATAAAGCAAGAAGATCCACATAGCCCTGCTCTAATCACTGTGCTTTCATGAAAGTTTTCAAAAATTACAAAAAAATTATTATTTTAGAAAAACCTTCTTGAAATATTTTATCATTCTTATCTTTGCAGACTTTGCCTAAAATACTGAGCCATATTGCCCCAGCATTTTGCATGAGCAGCTGTAGCTTTGTAGTAGAAAAATCTAAAGAATCCACGGCACGTGTTGTAGTTTGGAGGGAGATAGGAGTACAAAGAAGTTATACCATGGAAAGTACTCTATGTGGCTGTGATCAGGGAAAATATAAGGTAAAACATCTTGGACTTCGAGCAGTCAAAATTATTTTTAAAATTATTTTAAATTATATTAAGAACTTCCTTTTCATATAGTATGCTGTTGGTTTTCAAGTATATTAAATGACATTTGTTATACTAAATTATATGTAATTTGCAAGAATAGAATTGAATCACATGCAGTTCTTTTTTTACTTCTCTGTACTTAAGTAGCTTGCTTTTGGTCTTTATGAAGTCTTGGTTGAGCCTGTCTACATTCATAATTTTTAGGAAGGCATGTTGTGATACATTAAATATTGATTGGTAACTTATAATGAGCGGTGCAAGTAGCACATTATTAGTACAAATTTTTTGCCATTTTAATTTTTTGGATGTAAGTATATTTTTGTGCATTTAGAAATAAACACATTACACTTATTTATATAAAGTTTTGTATATTTAGATTTGTGTGTGTGTGTGACTTTTAATGCATCTCTCTTCACTAAAATGCTATTTTAAAAAAATATTTTATTTGTTTGACAGAGAGAAACACAGCTAGAGAGGGAACACAAGCAGGGGGAGTAAGAGAAGGAGAAGCAGGCTTCCTGCCGAGCAGGGAACCCGATGCGGGGCTTGATTCCAGGACTCAGGGATCATGACCTGAGCCAAAGGCAGACGCTTAACCATTGAGCCACCCAGGCACCCAAAAATGCTTTCTTTACTAAAATTGTTCTTCTCTAGTGTCATAGACTTTTTTTCTTTTTAAACATCTATTTATTTATTTTAGAGAGAGAGAGCATGAATGGGAGGGGCAGAGGGAGAGAGAGAATCTTAAGCAGATTCCACAGTGAGTATGGAGTCTGCTGCTGGGCTCAGTCAAGACCTGAGCTGAACCAAGAGTTAGATGCTTAACTGACTGCACCCCTAGGCAACCCCTGGTGCCATAGACTTTTATTGGAAACCACTGGAGCTTAAAGTGTACTTTTGAAATTAAAGACTAATACAATATTAGGTGACTTTGAATTTTTTTAATTTGAAAGATTGAGAACCTAATGGGTAATCATTTGGAGCTTAGATAATCAACAACAAACAAATAACCATTACAAGTCCTTATTTTTCTTGCCATAGAAAGATTTTCAAGTGTCATGTTAATCATTGCTCTTTTCTTTGACGTTTGGTTTGGTACAGGGCAAGAAGACACTGAATCCAAGAGTGATTTCCCTATATCCGACAGAAAAATGTTTGTAAATTTGGGAGGAGTTAAAAATTTCCCAGTTGGTCAGTATTAAAAATGTCAACATATTATAGTTGACTGAAAGCTTAAATGGAGAGCCTAAGTAACAACTTTTCAGTCTGTACCAAACTGGAAGAAAATTGTATAGAACTTGCAACTGACATTCTCAAACTTTTGGGGCCTTGTAGAGTAAAACAATGAAAATTTCAGTACTTTCTGTTGAGTGACTTCCCTAAATTTTAAGTTGACCAGAGTATATTATTCTTCCAAAATGTCTTTTGAATTCTCTTCAAATACTGTATGTAAAACGGTAACTTCTCATCTACTAAGAAAATGATGGTGATAAGAGATAAGATGTCCTAGAGCACCCCTCTAGCTCCCAACCCCTGTCTCCTAATCATTGCTATCGTGGACAACTTTGCCAAGAGTCTCATATTATGTAAGTGTGTAGGATGGGAACAAAGCTTAAGAATCACTTTTGTATAAGACCCTTGGTGTCTCTGAGAAAAAAAAAAAACCCTTAGGCTGTATGATTTATGGAAACAGACTGTAAAGGGATTCTTTGTGCAGTCAGACTGGAGAAGGCAACCTAAAGCATCAGTGTTTTTGAAACTAGCGTCTGGGCATAGACAGAAAAGTAGGGAAACTGAGGGTTGCATGCCCCTTGAAATCAACGATAGGATACAGCAGTAGTGCTTTCTTACTACATTTGTATTCTACTGATAGACTTTCATTAGATTTTTTAAAACATTCTATTTGTATTTTGATAAATTTCTTCGGTCATTTAAAAAAAACATTAAAAATAGCTAAAATATATTTTGAAACATAAAACGTTAGACCAGTTTTCTAAAAAGTTATTTTTCTTAAAAAAATCTATAGACTTTAGAGTTAACATTGATTTAAAACTCTTACGCAGAGAAATGTCTTTTACTAAGCCAGTTTTTTTAATGTCTAAAATTAAATGCTATGATCATAACATTTACTTTTTATAAGCTTTTTTGTTATTATTAATAAACTTTGTTTTTTTGGAGCAATTTTAGATTCATAGCAAGATTGAGTGGAAAGTTCAGAATTCCCATGTACTCCCATCTGCCCCTACACACATCATGTATGCTTTGCAGACTTGTTAATGTTAGCTAATACGTTGCACGAGTTTAATGGTATTTTAAGAAACAGTTCTCTTCACCTCAGGAATATTCTTATATTACTGAATTTTAGGCTGTATATGAGCTTTATTTTTATTTTTTATGAACTAACTCAGAAATAGTTGTAGCCTTTCTAAAGCTTTTGAATTAAGAAGGCAAATAAATCCTTCTAATAAAATTAGGTTACACTTCCCTAGACGATCTGGAGATGGGTAAACTATTTAAACTGTCAGTCAACTGAGGCGCCTGGGGGGCGCAGTCTGTTGAATGTCAGGCTCTTGGTTCCCGCTCAGGTCATGATCTCTTGGGTTGTGGGATCGAGCGCCACATCAGGCTCCCGACTCAGTGGGGAATTTGCTTGCAGATTCTCTCCCTCTCTCCTTCCCCTCCCTCTCAAATATAAAATAAAAAATAAATCTTAAAAAAATAAACAGTCATCATTATAAAGGCATGTGCTTTGTGTAGCATAAGTAACAGGTTTTACAATTTATTTTCCTCAGTTACTGTGTGCTTTCAGTCTGGTCATCGTAAAGCTGTTTTATAGTACCTTTTCTCTAAATGATGTGTACTCTCATTTTCATTTTTGTTGGTGTAAGGTTTTCACTTATTTTAGAGATTCACTTTTATCTGAAATATAACAATAATCAGTGTTTTGATTTATAGTCCATTTTTATCATTTTATGTGGTAACGTTTAACTTTTGATAAACATTATATTGTTTATTGGGAAACTTTCAGAAAAGGGTAAGAAGTTGCAGTAAAATTCTCTTTTTGCTGCAGTTGACCAAATTCGAAGTGGGCATTCCTAAGTGATGTGGAACATAGTAACTTATTTTATTGCTACCTCATTGGCCTAGATCTGTTTGATTCTTTTTTTTTTTTTTTTGACATAGTTACCTTTCTTTTGTTTGTTTTTTATTTGCTAGTTTCTTTTATCACACAGTAAAAAGTATATATAGTAATGTTCAGATACACAGATTAGGGCCTTCATTTTGACAGTGCAATATTTCAACATTGGCATCCAAAGTAGTGGATCACAAAAAATACTAGCAATGTCTTACAAAAATATAATTTCCCACGTGAATTCCAAGAGTAATGTAACCACAGAATGTTTGTTTTTTTCCTCAGTGTGTTTGTGAAAATAGTTTGCATGTAATGAATGAAAATAAACACTTAGAAATGTTTTTTTGAGACAGTTTCCTTTGTGACCTAAAATGATCTTATATTGTTAAGACATTGTGCTTATTGAGTTGTAGGCCTATACAAACTACCTTTTAATTTTATTAATATAATTATAAATTTCATTTATGTAGTTACAATGATAACAGCCAGAGGATAGCAGATGTCCTAATTATATGTATTATGTATTATTTCTAGGGTTTACAGATTGGTACTCGAGAATTGGAAGAGATGGGAGCAAAATTTTGTGTTGGTCTGTCACGTTTGAAAAGATTGACATCCCCCTTGGAATATAATCTGCCTTCCAGCCTGCTTGACTTTGAAAATGACTTGATTGAATCAAACTGCAAAGTAACTAGGTAAGACACACTTGTTTCCTTCTGTTTATTATGTCATAGTATTAATTTAGTATCCCTTTGAAAATTTAATTATATCTGCCAAATAATATTCTCAATAGATAAGCCTTTGCTCCTTAAATTAAGTATATATAAAATTTGATCAGTTACAGCCTCAGATATAATTCAGTATTATAATTCGTATGTGGGTAAGAAGAATATGCTCATTTTATAGAATCTTCATGATTTTTCTTGTTAGATATTGACACGTCAATTGTCAGTTTATTGCTGTGCGCTGTTACATATATTAGTTTAGGTTTTCTAAGTGTGGTAAAACATTAATTAGAACCCTCTTCTTTTTAATGTGATAATTTAGACAGTAATCACCAGAGTTCTCTACTGAAGTAAATATTTATTATAAAGATTGTCCATTGTTCTGGCTGGTATTTGGAAGCCTTCCTTCAAGTTATTTCATGTATTCTTTTTTCTCCCAGGTTTATTGAATTATACTTCACAAATAAAATTATAAGATTTTTATGAAGCTTTGATATATGTATACATTGTAGAAGGATTGCCCCCAACATTTCCATCCATCAATGCACATGTTTACTGTTGGGGTTGCGACGCATGTGTGTGAACGAATATGATCATTTCAGTTCTGCTCTTCAGATTTGTCATGCAGTCTAGCAGTATGAGCTGTAGTCACCATGTTATACATTAACTTCCTCAGACCTTATTCATCTCAAGGCTGAAAATTCGTACCATTTTACCAATGTCTCCTTTTTTCCCTACACTCCAGTTCCATGGCAACCGCTTTTCTACTGTCTGTCTCTCTGAGTTCCATTTGTTTTTTTGTTGTTGTTTTTGTTTTGATTCCACATGTAAATGACACCATGCACTATCTATCTGTCTTTGTCTAGCTTATTTCACTTAGAATAATGCCGTCCAGGTTCATCCATGTAGCAAATGAATGGATTTCCTTTTTTTGAAAGGTTGCATATTTCATTTATATCTCTATATTACATTTTCTTCATCTGTTCATCCATCAATGGACACTTAAGTTATTTTGATTCTTTGACTGTTATGAATAATTCTGCTTTGAACATGGGAGTGCAGATATTTAACAGCTAATGATTTTATTCCCTTTGGTTATGTACTCAGAGGTGGCGTTGCTGGATCATATGGCAGATCTGTTTTTAGTTTCTTGAGGCGTCCTCCAGACTGTCTTCATAGTCGCTGCCGCCGTCTGCATGGCGACCAGCAGAGTACAGTTGAGCACCTTTTCATAGATCTGTTGGTCATTCATATGTCTTCTTTGGGAAAAAGTGTATTTATGTCCTTTTCCCTGTTTTAAAAAATTGGGTTATTTGGGTGTTTTTGCTTTTGAGTTGTAAGTTCTGTGTGTGTCTGCTATTAATTCCTTACTGATGTGCAAATATTTTCTCCCATTCCACAGGTTGTCTTTTTATTTTGTTGATGGGTTGTTTTTTTCTTTTTTTTTTTGCTGTACAAAAGCTTTGTAGTTTGATGTGGACCTACTTATTTATTTTGCTTTTATTGCTTTTGCTTTTGGTGTCAAAAAAGAAATTATTGCTAAGCCCAGTGTTGAAAGAGTTTACCCGTTGTGTTTTCTTCTAGTTTTATGGCTTCGTATCTTACTTTCTAGTCATTAATCTGTTTTGAGTGAATATTTGTATGTGGTGTAAGATAGGGGTCTAGTTTTATTCTTTTCTATTTGTCTATCCAGTTTTCCCAGCACCGTTTAATGAAGAGGCTGTCTTTTCCCAATATGTTATTCTTGGTTCCTTTGACAAAAATGAATTGGCCATATATGCAGGGATTTACTACTAGGCTGTCTGTTCTGTTCATTGATTTATGTGTCTGTCTTTAAGCCCGCACCATATAGTTTTGATCACTATCGCAGGATTATTTGAAATCGGGGTGTGTGGTGACTCCACCTTTGTTCTTTTTCAAGATTGCTTTGGCTCTTTAGGGTCTTTTGTAGTTCAATTGTTTATTTGAACAATTCCATTAACATTTTGATAGGGATTGCATTGAATCCGTAGATTGCTTTTGGTAATGTGGGCATTTTAACAACGTTAATTCTTCTAATCCATGAGCACAGACTGTCTTTCTGTTTATTTGTGTCTTCTTCAGTTTCTTTTTATCACTCTCATGTATCTTCTGCCTCCTTGGGTAACTTAGTCCTGTTTTGTTCATTTTGCTGTTATAATATAGGATTGTTTTCTTAACTTCTCTTTTCATAGTTCATTGTCACTGTATAGAAATGCAACTATTTTCTGTATATTTCGTTTCCTGCATCAGTATGGAAATTGTTCATTATATCTAACTTTTTAATGAAGTTTTTAGGGTATCTATATATAATCTTTCATCTGCACTGAGAGAAAATTTTAGTTCTTCCTTTCTGATTTCGATGCCCTTTGTTTCTTTTTCTTGCCTGATTGTTCCTAGGTTTACCAGTACTAGGTTAAATAAAAGTGGTGTGAAATGGGCATTCTTGTATTGTTTCTGATCTTAGAGGAAAAGCTTTAGCATTTTATCACTGGATATGATGTTAGCTGTGGGCTTATAGTATATTATTATGTGGAGGTGTGTCTCATCCTTTTTCAGTTTTTATCATGAATGGATGTTGAATTTTGTCAGATATTTTTTCTGCAGCCATTGAGATGATCACATCTTTATTCTTCATTTCTATTCTTTTTTTTGTTTTCATTTTTTTCTTTACTTTGCTAATGTGGTATATCACATTGATTGGTTTACAAATGTTGAACCATCCTTGCATCGCAGAGATGGCTCCCACTTGATTCTGGTATATATTTTATCCTTTTAATGTATTGTGGAATTGAATTGCCTAATACTTTATTGAGGATTTTTTGTGTCTAAATTCATCAGGGATATTGGTCTGTAATTTGTTTGTTTGTTTGAGTGCCCTTGTCTGGCTTTGGTATCAGGGTAATTCTGGCCTTGTAAAATGAGTTTGGATGTATTCCCTCTTCTTCTATTTTGGGAAGTACTTGAAAGAATTGATATTAGTTCTTCTTTAAATGTTTTGTAGAATTCATCAGTGAAGCTATCTGGTCATGAACTATTCTTTGTTGGGTTATTTTTGGTTATTGATCCAGTCTCCTTAGTAATAATTGGTCTGGCCAGGATTTTCTATTTATTTTTTCATTATTTAATCTTGGTAGGTTGTAGGTTTCTAGCAATTTATCCATTTCTTCTAGGTTATTCTGTTTGTTGGCATATAGGTGTTCATTGTAATCTCTTATAGTCCTTTGTATTTTTTGGTATCAGTTGTAATATGTCCTGTTTCGTGTATAATTTTATTTGAATTCTCTTTTTCTTGGAAAGTCTAGATAACAGTCTTTTTTTTTCTTCAGAAAATCAGCTCCTGGTTTCATTAACCTTTTTTGGTCTCTTTAGTTTCTATTGCATTTATATCTGCTCTGCCTTTGTTATTTCCTCCCTCAGCTAACTTTGGACTTAGTTTATCCTTTTTTCTTGAGGTATAGATTATTTATTTGAGATCTTTCTCTTTTCTTAATGTAGGTATTTACCACACTAAGTTGCCCTATTAAAGCTGCTTTTGCTGCATCCCATACATTTTGTTATGCTGTATTTCCATTTTCACTTGCCTCAAGATATGTTGTGATTTTTCTTTGACTCATTGGTGGTTCAGGAGCATGTTGCTTAATCTTCACATATTTGAGAGTTTTCCCGTTTTCTTCTTGTAATTGATTTCTAGTTTTAAACCATTGTGGTTGGAAAAAATGGCTTGATACGATTTTAGTTGTCTTATATTTATTAAGATTTATTTGTGTCTGGGGTGCCTGGGTGGCTCAGTTGGTTAAGCAACTATCTTCCGCTTAGGTTATGATCTCAGGGTCCTGGGATGAAGTTCCATATTGGGTTCCCTCTGCTCTGTGGGGAGCCTGCTTCTGCCTCTCCTTCTGTCTGCCACTCCCCCTCCTTGTGTTCTCTGTCAAATAAATGAATAAAATGTTAAAAAACAAAAAGATTTGTGTCCTCACATCTTGGGTAATATTCTGTATGTGCGTGCGAAGCATACATGATTTTGCTACTGTTGGTTGGAATGTGCTGTATATGTCTATTAGATCCATCTGTTCTAACATGTAGTTTAATTCTCGTGTTTTCTTACTGATTTTCTCTCTAGATAATCTATCCATGTTGGAAGTGGGTACTTGAAGTCCCCCTGCTAGTATTGTGTCACTGTGAATTTCCTTCTTTAGATTTGCCTATATTTGCTTTATTTAATATGTACTTTTATGTTAAGTGCATAGGTATTTATACTTATTATATTTTCTTGATTGATACTTTTATCATTATATCATGACCTTCTTTTTCCTTTTCTTTTTTTTTTTTTTTTCCTGATGTAAGTGCCCCTGCCCCCTGCCGTCTTCTGGTTTCTGTTTACATTGAGTATCTTTTTCCATCACTTCACTTACATTCTTTGTGTGTCCTTAAATCTGAGGTGAATCTCATAGGGAACAGAGTTGGATGTTACCATTTTTTTTCTTTCTTTCATTTTTTTTTAAGATTTTATTTATTTATTTGACAGAGAGATAACAGGTAGGCAGAGAGGCAGACAGAGAGAGGAGGAAGCAGGCTCCCTGCCGAGCAGAGAGCCCATGAGGGCCTTGATCTCAGGACCGGGAGATCATGACCTGAGCTGAAGGCAGAGGTTTTAAGCCACTGACCTGAGCTGAAGGCAGAGGCTTTAAGCCACTGAGCCACCCAGTGCCCACCATTTTTTTTCCTTAAATCCATTCAGCCACTCTATGTTTTGTGATTGAAGAATTTAGTCCATTTACATGTAAAGTAATTAAGCCTACTGTTGCCATTGTGTTCATTGTTTTCTTGCTATTTGGTAATTTCTTTGTTTCTTTCTTCCTCTTTTGCTTGCTTCCTTTGTGACTTGATGATTTTTTTGTAGTGGTACGCCCTGATTTCTCTATTTTTTTCTGTGTCTACTATAGGTTTTTGTGTTGTGGTTACCAGGAGGCTTACATAAAACATCTTATATTTATGACAGCCTACTTTAAGCTGATAATTACTTAACTTCAAATATATACCAAAGCTCCTTCTTCCCCACATTTTATTTTTGATGTCACAATTTGCATCTTTTTTACATTGTATATCCATTAACAGATGGCTGTAGTTACAGTTTTTTTTAAATATCTTTATCTCTTAACTTTCATACTAGAATTATAAGTTATTTGCCCACTACCATTGAAACATTACAGTATTCTGAGTGTAACTATATATTCACCTTTACCAGTGAGTTTTATACTGTCACTTGTTTTTCTGTTATCAGCATACTTCATTTGAGCTTGAAAAGCTCTCTTTAACTTTTTTTTTTTTTAACATTTTATTTATTTGATAGAGAGAAACACAGCTAGAGAGGGAACAAGCAGGGGCAGTGAGAGAGGGAGACACAAGCTTCCATCTGAGCAGGGGGGGCTCGATGTGGGGCTCTCCAGGATCATGACCTGAGCCAAAGGCAGACACTTGACATCACAGCCACCCAGGCGCCCCTTTAACGTTTCTTTTAAGCCCAGTCCTATGGTGATGAACGCCTTCAGTTTTTTTGGTCTGGAAAATTCTTTATTTTTCCTTCAATTCTGAATGATGACTTTGCTGGGAAAAGTATTCCTGGTTGGAAGTCTGTTTCTTTTAGTACTTTGTAGGTATCCTTTCACTCCCCTCTAGCCAACAAGATTTCTGCTGAGAAAAACAATCTGCCAGTAGTCTTATGTGGGTTCTTATGTACGGAACAGGTTGCTTTTCTCTTGCTACTTTAAAGATTTTCCTTGTCTTTAACTTTGACACTTTAATTTTAATGTATCTTGATGTGGGTCTTTTGGATTCATCTTTTTGGGTCTTCATAAATTTGGATGTCTGATGTCTCTTTCTTTCCCCAGGGTAGGGAAATTTTCAGCCATTATTTCTTTGAATAAGCTTTCTGTCTCTTTATCTCTCCTGGAACCTCTGTAATGAATATATTGGTTTGCTCGTTGATGTCCCATAAGTCCCTTAAGTAATTTTCACCCTTCGTTCATTCCTCTTTTTGTTCCTCTGTTTGGATGAGTTCTGCTGTCCTTTTGGAGTTACTGATGCTTTCTTCCATTTGATCTAATCTGCTGAACCCTGTATTCAGTTTTTCAGTTCAGTTATTGTATTCTTCAGTTCCGTGAATTCTACTCAATATTTTGTCATATTTTTCTGACTGTTGAAATTCTCATGCATTCATTCATGCATTGCTCTTGACTTTGCTGAAAATCTTTATTTCTATTACTTTGAAATCTGTATCAGGTATATCGCTTACCTGCATTCTTTGGGATCTGTTTCTAGATATTTATCTTGTTCTTTTGTTTGGAATAAATTCCTCCGTTTCTTCATTTTCCGTGACACTCTGTTTTGGTTTTTGTACGTTGGATGAAATA
This sequence comes from Spilogale gracilis, assembly GCA_004023965.1. NCBI lineage: Eukaryota > Metazoa > Chordata > Mammalia > Carnivora > Mephitidae > Spilogale > Spilogale gracilis. The sequence continues at coordinate 33,401 of PITA01007627.1, read as the reverse complement.
GCCATCTCTCCCAATCTTTAGCAGAATGTTCTTGTGTAGGAAATGAACTTCATTGATTATTCTGGCTTGAGTTCCCAGTTGTGTCTCAGACTTCTGTGGTTGCCCAGGCCTCTTTTTTGTTTTTAGTGGCAGTAGTTGAGGGTGCCAGGTCATAGTAGTATCCCAAAAAGGAGGATACTTAGATGCTGGATGATTAGAAGCTGGACCTTCTAGCAGCAGCTAGAAAAGTCTGTGCTTAAGCCCCTTCCAGGGAAAAACTGGGAGGTGGGTATTTTCGCCTATTCCGTTTGCACTAGCCTGTGTGTATAGCTGTGAGAGGTGCCTCTGTGCCTACGAACCGTTCTCGGTTAAAGCACCCGGGACCCACGAATGCAAGCCCGTTGACTGCTAGAGCCAGGCCGCCTGTACGTCTGTCTCCTCCGGGGCAGCCACAGAAGCTGCAGTGCCAGATGTATGCCCAGCTCCTTTCAGGCTGATACAGGTAACTGGCTGTGGTTAGTGGAGCCCCCTGCGGGCAGCTGGCAGGCTGTGGATCTGCTGGCTTCCGCAGTCCCTGAAGGGGACGGCAGCCCACAGCTCTGGAAAGTACACGTTCCTCAGGCTGCAGCTTCTGAAATATGCACATGAAACTTTGTAGTTTTCATCTGTGCTGAAAACACACACACACACACACACACACACACACACACACACACCAAAAATGCCTATATCCACATATATATATATATATGATTGTGCATGCCAGTTAAGACTTGTTTCTTTGTTTATTATAGCCTTATGGATCCTGTGTGCACAAGTCCTATTGACTGTCACATCTAGGTGCTTTTTCTAACCAACTTTTAATTCACCTATGCTTTCTTAAGCTGGGTCTAATCTTTTATCTTTCTAATTATTGATTGTACTTAATTAAGGGAATTAGGGGAAAAGAGCTCCTGCAGGACATTGAGAGGGCGACTTAAAAATTTTTTGAGAAATGTTGCTGTGGGGCGTAAGGCATTCTGAGGCCCCAGTTGGACTTACTTTTGAGCAGACTTTCACTTACTCTCCTGACCCCCCATTTCAGTGTTTTGGCCCTAACTGAATAGCCTCTCTGATAAAAGTCTTTAGAAAGTCATCTTTCATCTTTCTAAACTAGGAATAACCTGAAGAAGGTGATCTGAGGTCTAACTGCTCTTTATAAAATCTTTTTTTTTCCCAGTGTTCCAAGATTCATTATTTATGCCCCACACCCAGTGCTCCATGCAGTATGTGCCCTCAGTACCCACCACCAGGCTCTCCCATCCCCCCACCCCCTCCCCTCCAAGACCCTCAGTTTGTTTCTGAGTCCAAAGTCTCTCATGTTTCCTTTCCCTCCCTGAATTACCCTACTTCCCACTTCCTTTCCTTCTCCTACTGTCCTCTATATTACCCCTCATGCACCGCATGTTTCTCTGCTTGGCTTATTTCACTCAGCATGATCACTTCCAATCCAGTCCATGTCGCTACAAAAGTTGGGTATTCATCCTTTCTGATGGAGGCATAGTATTCCACTGTATATATGTACCACATCTTCTTTATCCATTCATCTGTTGAAGGGCACCTTGGCTCTTTACACAGTTTGGCGATTGTGGTCATTGCTGCTATGAACATTGGTGTACATATGGCCCTTCTTTTCACAACATCTGTATCCTTGGGGTAAATGTTCAAGTAGTGCAATTGCAGGGTCATGGGGTAGCTCTATTTTTAATTTTTAAAGGAATCTCCACACTGTCTTTATAAAATCTTTTAATCAATTATTCTATTTTCAGTTGTACCCAGATAATCAGGTTTATCACCCAGATTATTTTCGCTTTCCTTTGACTTTGTAATGCAAATCAGTGTTTTCCCCATGGCTTCTCCTGTTGTAAGTACTTGAGTGAAGTAGAGGTTGGTACTCAGGCCCTGCTCATTTTTCATCCACCTGCCTTCATCTTCTAACATTTGTTGGTATCCCTTCTTTGCTGTTATTTCCTCTTCAGTTTTCTTTTTCCTGTGGATTATCCTTTGAAAAACAGTTATTCTTTTACAGTCATCTTCGTTGCTCTTGAGATTCCTTGTATTTACCAGAAGTTATAGAACTTCCTTTTCAGTGAAGCCTGTGGTTGAAAATTAATCACATTTTCCCAGAACATACCCAATATTCCCAGAACATTCACTGGAAATTACCATACCTAAATCATCTTAACTTTACTTAATTGTATTTGTTGTATAATAACAATTTCATCTGATATAACACTAAGTCTGCACTATATCTTTCTTAGGAGAGTGTGTTTCTTTTAGGTCAAAGCTGGGAATATTGGTAGAGCTCATTTAAAAGCTTACAACTATGTAATATTTTTATGCTGAGCGAGAATGTTTTTATTTTCCCTGTCACCTGAGTCCTCTCAGGGAGTTTCATAAAAAGGATTAGAGAACTGATAAGACATTTAGCAGTGCTGCTCTTCAGGATATGGTTGGTGGTGATGACATTCAGGATATTAGGTATACAGAAGAAGTATTTGAAGTTTGAATATATTTAAAACGTTATAGGTAAGTGAAGTTGAAAAATGCTGAACTTGGTACAACGTCTTATCATAATAAAAACATATACCCATGTTTAAATGAAGCCTAATGACTATCTTATAATCAGTGTTTCGATCTGTTTTCTTTCTTTTTTCTTTGACATGAAGTTCATACAGCCTAAAATCAGTCATTTTGAAGTGAATAATTTAATGGTGTTTAATATGTTCACAATATTGTGCAACTTTCCGTCACCTCTGTTTAGTTCCAAAACCTTTTATAGCACCCCCAAAGAAGACCCTCATACCCTTTAAACAGCCATTTCCAGCCCCCTGACAACCACTCATCTGCTCTTTGTCTGTGGATTTACCTGTTCTGGATCTTTCAAATACATGGAATCATATGGTGTATGATCTTTTATGTCTGGTTTCACTCATTTAGTTTGTTCACTAGATTCATCTGTGCGGTAGCATGATTATCACTACTTTAATTTGTACTTGTGCATACAGCATGGGCATTAGAAAATTTGGTGAGATATTGTTCTTTGGTGAGATAATGTTCTCTAAGCTGGAGAAAACCTTTAAAATATGCTTAACATTTGTTCTATTTTTTGTTAATACTTTTAAAAAAATCTAATTTGATGCGTTTTCATAAAGATAGAGTACATTTCTGATAAGGTATAGAGAATGAGTTCAGGCCTGTGAATGAGTTAACATCATAGTGTTTCTTGGTTAAAGGCTCTGTCTCTGTCACTAGCATTATCAGAGAGACTGGCTGGAAGTTATTGGAAAGGTAGTACAAAGATATTCGTGCCATAAACTGTTAACACTAGAATGAAATATTAGCCTCTGTATTTTCTGTACTTTCTTCTATGTGAAGCTAGTGCTTATTAAATATGTAGGAATTTTTTCTTCTGAGAAAATTAAGTTATTATTATTATTAAACGGAATTATTTGAGATACAGTTAACAGATTATGAAGGCAGACTGCTCAGGAGGACTGCTACAAGGGGTGAATACAGTGAGGAAGGTGGGGATTTATCACGAGGGAGTAGAGAGGGGGATTGGTGGATGGAAAATTACTAAGAGGAACTCATATGTAAGGGAGATTGTGGCTAAACCTGCTTGGTGGAGTTTTTGCTGAAAGCAGGCTAGACTGATGAGATACAGAGAGTGGGGGATTTTGATAAACTGACTCAGCAAGATTCTGACTATAGCTAGACTGCGCAGGGGAGCCCCTGAAGACTGCACCCAAGGTCAGGGCCTACTCTGAAGAGGGTTCAGGAGAGCCTAATTCAAGTTTGGTCAAGGACAGAGTCTCAGTATAAATAATTTGTGGCCACATGTTAATGGCAGTATTTACAACAATGTGGTCAAACTTACTAGTATTAATGTGCTTTATTTTAAATGTACAGTTTACTGTTTAATCAAGCTAATCCTTAAAAAATCCTTTTTAATGGCTGTGATGTACATGTGGAGTCTGGTGTTTATTGGAGTGTCATTTATTATAACCATGTAGAAAATTCTCACAGCTATAATTAGATTAGGATATTTTCTAGGCAGATAAATCATGCCATGTAGTTGAAGATCCTATTACCGCTTCTGTCCACTGGAAATCATAGTTGCTCATAACTAGAAGTGAACCATTTGTGTTTTTGTGCTAAGTCCATGAAATTCCGTTGTACCTACAAATATAGAGGAGATTAAAATCATCTAGAAAAATAAGTTGGGAACTTAATGCGAACACTTCGGGACCCCAGGCCAGATTTGATTATAATGAAAGCTTTGAGGCTTATCATAAGAGAAAGAAATGATCCTTATCATTGAGATCCTGGTAAGTATGAAGTCAGTAATCGTTAATCTCCAAGACAGCGGTATAAGGAATCTGATGACTAGATACGTATTAATATTTGTAAGCCATATTCTCCGTAGCCTCTTGGAAGAATGAAGGTATTCCTCTCAGTAAGTGTCCATTTGAGACATCAAAGTAAGAATATGGTGTGTCAGAATAAGGAAGAGTACATATTCCTTCAAAGAAGATTCGTTCCATTCTCTGGCAGGCCATGGAGTAGGCGGGTGGTCCCAGTCGGGCCAGGGACCGAGCGAGCTGGAGGTGGGCGTGCAAAACTTGTAAAGCTTGTTCAGTCCTGGCTCACGCATCCCCTCTCTACGTGGTCACCCTCCAGAGGTCACTGGGGAAGGCCCAAGGCTTCTCCTTTCCTCAGCACCACAAGACTGCCCCAAATCCTGTTGTTTATTTTTTGGTTTGTTTTTCTGCTTTCTGCTTTGCTTTTCAGCCTCTCGCACTGTGTATTTTAAGAATCTGTCACATGCCTCCAGGGGAGAACTGTTGGGGTCGTATGCCCCCTTCTTTCAGGAAACTTGGCAGCTCTGAACTCCAGTGTTTGCCTTCAGTCCTTTGAAATTGCTGAAAGCTCTGATGACTTCTCTGCCTCTGAGCAACTGCCCTTGCCTTGCCTGGGGTTCCTCTGGACTTTGCCCCATGCGTCTTTTCTCTTGATTTTGCTTTGTATCCTTTTAGTGTAATATGTGTCATAGCTATTAATACAACTGAATGCTAAAGCCTGGACATCTCGCTACCACGTCACGAAACCAGGGATGGCCCTGGGACCCCAAACATGCATGTCCGTTTTGAGTTTCTGTTAAACTCGATCATTATCTGCGAGATTTTTGCGTTCTGTTGAGCATGATCAGAGACGGGTGGTATTGAAACCCCTTTTCACATGTGTGTGAACTGAGGCTCAGAGATGAATTGACCCAAGGTCATCTGTCTGGTAATTCCCAACAAAACCAGGAATGGTGCCCAGATCTGACTCCAGAATTCCCCTGTGCTTTCATTGTATCTTGTTGTCTTCCAAGTGACTAAGCAAAATTGCTATAAGGGAGTGGTTTCAGTTTTTGAGGGTGTCCTGCATTATTGAAAAGCTTAACTATTTACATTTTGTATAAGGAATGTTTTTAGATCAATAGTAATATAAAGTCAGTTGGAGTTCAGTGACTGTTTTTTGAAGGCAACTTTAGTTATATTTGTGGTCCAAAAAGTATCAGTAAATTAACAACTTTCTTTCCTTTCCCTCCATCATAGGTAATCCTGTTAGAAATTGTACTCTAATTGTGTGTTGGGTATGTACCTGTGTAGGAATGTGCAAATACTTGTGTGTTAGATACACTGTGGACAATTAAGCCTGATGGAAATTGTTACTTGTATTTTCGGTGGATAATTTTGTTTGCTTTGATATTTAATAGATAAAACATCTCTTATGAGCTGGGAATCAAATTATATAAATAAAACATTCTCTGCTATTTAAGCAGATAGAGCTTTTTCTCTCACATGAGACCTGATATTTCAATGCAAGAAAGACATAATCAGCAAGTCACAAATTGCTGCTAATTTGGGCAGTGGAATATTTTTCTCTTTGTGTATCAATTTCAGAATTTCTCCCCCAGGACATCTATATTGTGCTGTCTGAAAACAGGTAAATTAGTTTCAAAATTGTAGAAGAGTTTGAGGTTAAGGGAGGAGTGTGAGTTATAAAAGTAAGGCAGTATTTTTAGTCCTGTTGGTCGTGGAGGCAGCCCATTACCAGGCCCCTTTAGCAACTGATTAACTTTTTTCTTTAACAAGGTAGGTTTTTATTAATTTCAAAATAACGTTTTATATTTGTACACCTTAAGAATTTACAGATGCTTTCACACTTACTACCTAATTGGAATCAAACAACTTGTGCGGTAGTGGGGCTGACACTGTTTTCTCTGCTTTTGTTCTTGAGAAAAACCAGTGCTTGGAGAAAGTACGTGACTTGTTCAAGGTCGTGCAGCTGGCTAGTGGGAGAAGAGAGGCACAGACCCAGAATTTCTGACTCCATGTCCGGTGTTTTGCTTCTTTCATGCTTGTATAGGTAACAGAACTGAAAGTCTGCGTCCTGGTGTCTCGGATGTGCACTTAGCTCTATCTACTACGCCGGTAGTTGGGCATATGTTGAGGGAGACGGTGAATTTCTTAGGTTTAATTTTGCATATGCTTACTAGTTTAACCTGGTGATAGTCAAAATACTTTCTGAATCTAAATGAAGCAAAATTTTTTGTTATCTTTAGAAATCAGTTGGAATTTTAAACCTTTCCTATATCATAGTGATAGAACAGCAGAGAATTCCAACATATTCTTCCTGTAAGAAAGCCATTTGGGGAAGGTTTTGATATTTTTCCTGAATCACCATGAGGAAGATTTGGTTTTGGACTAAAAGGCTATTCTCTTTTAGAATGAGGTATTTCTTATTGATTAAAATCCAGAAGAGAAGACTGTTAGGGCAGGCATACATAAGCCCGCCGTTGGAGAATGAAGCAAGAGGGCAACCGGATAAACCTACATGAAGTAAATTGGGACAAAGAAGTTGTGGTGGGAAAAAAAGTAATAGTGATAGGAAATAATTGAGCGCTGGTTGGAGTTTCTTTTTGTGATCAAATTATTACTTGAATTCCTTTCTGCTGGCATCAGAGGATTAATTATTTTATAGTTCTAGGGAAAATTACCTTAAAGTCTTTCTCTTACTTTCAGGTTACGGTGAGATATAATGTATATGAAGGCCCTTCCTAAGTTGTACATTGTTCAAAACACGTGTTGGAATTATTAATAAAAGAAAAGCTGAATTGCTATGATTGGTCTTGTGCCTTACATTTTTTTATGTAAAGTATAATCAGTGGGATGGGATCATATAAGAATCAGTGATCTCGTGGGCCCTGTGGCTTCTCATAACAGTCAGCAAAAATTCTTTTCGGGTCTGCAATATGTCGAGTACTCTTGGGGACCGAGAGGTGGTACTAATATGGGTAAGTCACAGCTCCTGACCATGTAATGTGCTTATGAAAAGATGGACCCACAGAGAGATGGTTTCGCCTATGTCGGAGAAGTGATCAGACAGAATGTGCAGGGTATGAAGGGAATACCCGAGATGGGCTTTCATGAAGGAAGAACATCTAAGGATGAGCTTGAGCTGCAGTTTGAAGGAAATATGAGTCGTTGGGAGAGAAAAGGTGGGATGTATGTCCTAAGCAGAGGAAGCAATGCCAGTGAAGGTTTGTGATGTAAAATGTGAGGCAAGAAGTAGTTCAGAGCTGGACTGGCAGGACTTGCTGAAAATTGTGGTTTATGACTCACTGAGTGGAGGATGTTGGGATGGGGACAAGTGGAGCAGGCTTGCTGGGGATTCTGGGAAGTTCCATTGCCAACATACATTTGGGGTATATGTGAGGAAGCCATGTGAACCTGTTAGCAAGTGGTTGTGTGCACAGTGGAAGTTCAGAGTTGATGTCAGGACTTGAAATTTGGAATTTGGAAATGATCAGAATGCAAATTGAAGTATGAGAGCTTACTCAAAGAGGGCTTGTGCATGAGAGACAGCATGCCCAGAGAGCATTTTTACAAGCACCTGTTTTTGAGGCATATGGCGGAGGATGAAGAGCGCTTGATCGGCAGTGAGGAGGGACAGAGGGGAATGCAGCACACAAGAAGAGAGGAGTGCTGGAATTTCTACCAGTTGAGTGCAATACAGAGATCGAGAATCAGTGGACTGGAGGGTGGCCGTTGGAATACAGGTCAGAAGGCTACTTTTAGGGGAGTGATGGGGATTGTAATCTTCTGTTCCTGTTGTCTCAGGGTTCCTGCAGCTCTTTGACCTCAGGTCTACCCATCGCTCTTCCCCACCACCACGTGTGCACAGGCTAGCACTGAGGGCTCCATTTGCCATTGCTGGGTAGACTCTCTGCGTTTCAGCCAGAGGGTACACCTTCACGAGGCTGAGGCTAGGAGCGTGACTGATAGGACCTGCAGGAACAGGCGTCAGATATCAGGGTCAGTGTGGGTTCTGGGAATGGAATTAGAGTGTGAAAGCTATCCTTTCCGAGGTACCACGATGGATAATGCCAAAACGTGGGTGGAGTTCATGTCACAGTCAGCATATGAAGGAGCCAAGATCGGGAATTGATAGGCTCAAATTATTTTCTGAACATTCCTTATTATGGGATTTCTTTTAAATTTCCAGGAGCTTTGCCTTCCAGGTTGTGCTTCTTAGACTTAGAAAAAGTGCTTATCGGTGTCTGATCCTGGTATTGTTCCAAGTGTCCTTGATGTCCAGGAGCTTTTTTTGCTTCATCTTGGGCATTTTTATTGCTTCTAAATCATACTCCCTCCACTTCCTTAACTTAGAAGAATGTTTTCTAGCCTATAAAACTAGGCTTTTTCTTTAAACCCTTTCTCTTAGTTCACGATGATTAATGTATTAGTATTCAGCTTCCCATGTCACTCTGACCACCTTGTAGTGGCCGATCTTCTCGTAACCAGTATACTTTATACCAGTCTGGTGGTGGTATGGAGGGGTGGAGTGCAGGGGTGGGTTGGAATTCTGCTGTCCGTAGATCTCCTGAACAACACTTGCCCACACACCTACCCACCCACCACATGGATTTTGTGCTCTTTCTACCTGTCGGGAGACCCATGAAGCTGCAGGTAATTGTGTTGCTCTGGTCATGATCCCTCCTCGCTGTGGAGTGAGCCTCTACAGTCCCGGTTGGTTTCCCCAGCCTCTGTACCCGCGGAGTGTGTCATTTTTGAGCAAATCTGCCCCCTTCCTTGCATTTCGATGATGTTTCTTCTTGTTAGGACAGTTTCCAGGAAAAAAGTCAGCAGGTTTCTCCCGTCACTTCTATCCGTCCCCCTCTTTTGCTTTAGCTGGAGCCTCCCATCTGCTCTAGGAGTCTGTTCTAGTGGTTCCCATGTATGCTGTGATTCACCGGTACACCCTGGGAATTTGAAGCACCAAACTCAAGAAGGAGGAATGAATTACTGTCTTTTACAAGAAAAATGGTTGTTTTAAAAGGGAAAAAACAGTTTTTTTCTATTAATCTCATTTTGTCCCTAAAGACCTAATAGATAAATATTTTAGTTGCATCATTGAAAGCCGTGAAACTTGTGTTGGATAGGTCATGAAGTCTCACATAGTCCTTCAAGCCACTCAGCTGGCTTATTGAGACTACTGTATCACAGGACAAGCTCTGAACTTTTAAAAAAGTTTGCTCTAAAAGATGGTGGTGGTTTTATAATATATTTTTAACGAGCAAGATAAAAACAGTTCCAGAGAAAAAAGATAATCTCAGTGGGTGCATTTTGCTTTTCTCTTTTCAGAAAATGAAAACCGTATAATCGATTAACTTGTCTTTCCTGCCAAAACTTGGGAGATAATCTGACCTGAGTTTCATGTTCAGCGCAGGACTTCTTTCATTCTAGATGCCTAATGACATTTGCTTCTCTGCTCATTTTAACAGATTATTGTTCCCTTTTTAATGTCTGATTTTATAGCTATTAATTGCATCCATGATGGGAAATCCTTTTTGGAAGCAGGTGGGATATAAACATACATCTATGTGAAATTAAGATAGTTTTGGTCACAAGTGGGGACATTGAAATGTTTCTGTAGCTGTCCTTGGTAACACCATGTGTGTGCATGCGTGCACGTGCCTGTGTGCAAAATCTCCCAAATGGGGAGAAATCGAGATGGAAAGGTTGTCTTTATCCCAGACAACCTACCTAATGAAATATTCAGAAGCACTTAGTGCTTTTAAGCAGATATCTTATTCTATGTCCCAAGGGCAAGTAATTAATCTGGGTGTGGAGTGTTCACTTGTTTTTCATTTTTATTCTTGACCAATGGAAAGTGGGAGGAAGAGCATATGGGCTGCTTTATGGCAAATAACCATCATGTGGACTTAGAATAAGCAGTTTCCGTGTTTAAATATCACAATTTCTTACAATGGATGAATTAATAAGGTAAATTAAAAAAAAGCTTACTAAAATGGTCTGTTCCTTTTCAGGGATTAAGATAGAACTTTTAACCCTGCAAATCGATAAAGTCCTACAAAAAAGCAACCTAATAGGGGAGTCTCCTGTTTTTTTATAGCTCTCTAATTGTAGGTATATGTTGACAACCTTGTCATATAATTAATACTTGACATGTCACCCTATGTGGTTTTAGCTGTTAATGACTCTCTTAAGTTTTTCATTTGGAAAACAATTTTTTTAAATTTATATTATTTTTTTCAGTGTTCCAAGATTCATTGTTTATGCCCCACACCCAGTGCTCCATGGAGTACGATAACATTTTTAAAGCTAACGCAAACTACTTATATCATTTTGGAATCAAAGTTAACCCAGTGTGGTCAAATAACCTTTTATTAGAACCTTAGGATCTAATGAAGTCTCGTGTGCTCTATGTGCTCTGGCCACAGCCCTACCACGTACGTTTTGGATGAAGATGAGCCTCGATTCCTTGAAGAAGTGGATTACAGTGCAGAAAGTAATGACGACTTAGATACCGAATTGGCTGAAAACGCAGGAGATTATGAACCTTCTGCTCAGGAAGAAGTACTTTCTGACTCTGAATTATCAAGACCATACCTACCCTAAACCTTCTGCCATCTCTTGAAAGTGCAAAAAAGAAAGGAAATAGCTGTTTTTTTTTCTTACATAGGAAGTTTGAGAGAAATGAGTCAATAGGTGACTCAGGAAAGACAAAAAGTAACTTGGGCCTCTTGGGTTTCAAGGAAATAAATGTCATTAATTCATGATAAAATTGGCACTTGTTTTATTTTAGATATTCAGTGCACTTGATACGGCATTGAATGATCAAATATTGGATTTCCTTTAAAAAATTACACTGAGTATCATTGCATGAATTTTTATCTTCTTATGGTTATATCCTGCATCAGATGGATACATTTTGAAGTGTGTGAGCATATGAGATCTGAATCTAGAGTTGAAAATCCCAGCTTGTTGAAGGCAAATACATATGTACGTGGATTTCTCTAGCTGTGACTCTGTAGGGTGGGTAGATATTGAAGATAAGATTGTGCTTCAGAATCATGTCAACTGTGGACTTGTGACTGAAATGACCCAGTTTGCCTTGAAAGCGTTACATTCTCCACTTAACCAAATGAAATAAATAAAAGCCGTATTAAATGTTGAATTCATTTCGTCATCCTTTCTAACCAGCTCAGATTATTTGGTTTATAGAATCTTTGTGAGAATACTATAAAAATCCCACATCTGAACACATTCATAAAAATTTGTAAAAAAAAAAAAAAAAAAAGTGCTGAATTTACTAGTGTTAAGTTTTTTTTATGGTATAGGTATACCTCTCTATCTGTCGTAAAAGATATATTTGAACAGCTCTTCTCTCTCTCAAACTGTGTCTCTTGGGTGCATCTAGAGTGTTTATCACAATGGTTTGTTCAGCTTGAAAAATGCAGGGAGGACACGATATAGTATTAACTGTGTATCTGTATATTAAGCGTATTGAGCATTTCCTGAGTCGAGTGATGCTGTTCACCGTGCTCACCCTGGTGTCTGAGTCAGATGACTGCAGTGACCATAAGCCATTTCTTGTAGTTACATCTTTCTGGATGAAGCTGCCCTGCTGCGGAAAGATTGTGTCTTCGAATAGAATAAAACTAGTTCAGTGACTTTGAATAAGTGCCCTAAGAACTAAGTTTCTATTGTAATAAACAAATCTGAAAGAGATACCTCATCAACAGATTCTTGCCAGGTTTTGGTATATTTGGTGCTTCAGTTTTGGTACATTATCTTTGCTTATTCCTAATCAGGTTTTTTCCAGTCTTTTTTAAAAACCTATAATAACGGAAAAGAAATGATAAAGTTGTATTTCAGATTTTTGCATTTTCCACATCGGTGGTGCAGTGATCACTATATCATTTGAGGCGTTTTCTCCATAGTGTAGTTTATTTTTGATGTCCTTGGAGCTGTGTCTAAAAACATAGTATGGGACAGTTGGTAGAATTCTTTTTCTCTTAGTAGCCTAATTTATTAATCTCAGAAAATAAAGACTAGATTGTGAGGATTAACAGTTCTCTTAGAGTGTGGTGAGATAATTTGGGAAAGATCCGGATACTTTAGCAAGGTAAAATATTATTTAATAACTTATCTAATAATTCATAGTTATTTTTATTTATATATTTCATATATAAAATAATTACATATGTAATTATGATTTTTTTCTGAGAATGGATTATGGCACCACTATGTATAGAACTTTTTCTTGTCCTATAAAACTAGAAATTAAAACACAAGGTATCCATGTGTGAGAAGCAGTTACAGTTACTGTTATGTGCAGATAACGCAAAACTTCAATTTATTATGTTGGCAGTATAAAAATCCCTTACTGTGTACTATGATGATATTTTGTATTGATGACATACATCTTTTAGTATATGTTACCAACCTGAATATGCCTTTTATTAAATCATTATTCACAACGTTGAAGAGAAAGTCTTTTGTAGTTAGGAACCAATTCTTTTCCTTAATAAATAGCTTTGGATGAAAAAGAATTTAAAATCCTACCTTTCTGAATGAGTGAGTTAAACTGTCATTGGCTATTAGTAGCGAAAATTGCCCTACATTTTATCTCTGTGGCTATTTGTTTTCAGGATTGTCAAAGAATGCTTGAGATGCCTTCAGTGCCATAACCCTGAAAAAGTAATGTGTAGCTGACATACAGAACTTAATGATAGAATTTAGGTTGATATAATTTGCCTTGTGTTTGGAACTGCAAATTTCTTAAATGTGATTTTGGTCTGATACAGTGGTTCTCATGCTGTATTGTTTGCATCAGAATCACTTGAACGACTTGCTTCCCAGATGAGAGACTGCTGATCCGATGTGGCTCTGGGCAGGGCTCCTAACGTGCATTTAAAAAAAATTCTCAGGTGGTAATGCTGCAGCAACCATGCTAGGAGAACCACTGTCTGATCTGATGTGCTCTCTCAGCCTCCAGCTTCCTAGGAGTCACAGGACCCGGGGACTGGAAGTCAGCGCCAGGGGTGGTTGAGATCAGACTCAGGTATAGAATCGAGATAGTAGGCGCATGGAGATTAAGCAGGGTCGCCGGGCACTCAGGGCAGAGCCAGCGTGTCAGCCCAGGTCTGCAGACCACTGGCCTCGTGTTCTTGCTGCAAAAGGACATGCTCCTTGGCTTTCCCCCAAGAGTAAGGAAAGTGAAAAGCGTGAGGGTCTCTCTCGAGTTTGTGAAATTTATTCAGGCAAGGCAGAATGCAGAAACCTGTGGTCCACATTGGCTTTTCCTTTACTGCAGTCATACTGTTGTTTGGAGAAAGGGTTTTGTCCTGCTTTAAGTATCTTTCTTAACTCAGTTCCTGCGACGTCTGCCAGTGGAGTGTGGTATTCAGAAACATGGACATTTGTTTGGATCCTAATTAGTAATTACAAATAAGTAACCTGGAGTTCCACTTCAGATGGTGCACTAACAGCAATGAATATGATAGTTCTACATTTCAAATATCCAGGTGAAGATGACCATATTATTATAAGCACTAAAGTGGATAATATAATAAATGTGCTAATGGAATTGTCTTTGTGCATGATCCAGAAATAAATGACACTAATGAAACCATAAATGTATCTTTATAAATTGTTTTGTTTTCCTATTATGTACATTTTTTTAAAAAGATTTTATTTATTTGACAGAGAAAAACACAGCCGGAGAGGGAACACAAGCAGGGGGAGTGAGAGAGGGAGAAGCAGGCTTCCTGCCGAGCAGGGGGCCCGATGTGGGACTCGATCCCGGGTCTCCGTGATCATGCCCTGAGCCAAAGGCAGTTGCTTAACCAACTGAGCCACCCAGGCGTCCCTATGTACATTTTTTAAAAAAGATTTTATTCATTTGCGGGAACATGAGGTGGGGGGAGGGTCAGAGGGAGAAGCGTGCAAGACTCCATACCAATGTCATGACTGATGCTTAATAACCAGCTAAGCCACCAAGGTGCCCTTCCTATATGCACTTAATCGTGATCAAATATTAATTGAAAATCCGTGAATTCAGAGAATCAGCTGCATGTAAGCCCTAGGTCTCTCCATTTGGAAAAAAGTGGTGAAGCAGTATTTTCAGCTGAAAGGCCATTCTACTTTATCCGATAGAATGTTCTTACTAATATTAAGCAAATATTTCTCTGGCTTAAGCACATTTGAATTCCTGCACAGGAAGGGAATCTCAGAAGAAAGTCTCATTTTCTTGATGAGAATTCATGTTTTGAGGGTTCTGTTCCTGGAATGTCAAAGTTCAGTTGTTTTCCACCATTACTGGTCACTATAAAAGCCTCTGTACTTCCCTATACGGGGCTGACTGTTAGGGCCTTCTCTTTGTAGACCCTAAGCAGTAACTTAGGCCTGTCCCCCTCCTTCCACCTCATAGCCTTCCTGATTATTTCAAGCCCTTTTGACCTCCTGGCACCTTCTGTCACCTCTTAGGCTTCAGAGCATGGCTGGTTATTAGGTCATTGAATAATTAAAACTTTGCCATTTGAGGTCGATGCATAGGCGGGACTGAAATCCAAATGAATGGGCCTCCCGTGGTGGGTGTGAGGCATTGTACAGGTCAGCGAGGGTGACATTTTGGAGTCTGGGGCCTGGCTGATGCCGCTGAGACCTGAAGCGATCTCTTCCTTTGCAGTGGTGTGCCCGCATGCCCCCAAATCCCTGCATAGCGGGGCTGGACTTGTGGTGCCTTTCTCTTCGTGAACCCAGACAGCTTAGGAGGTTTAGCTGCAGATACTCAGGTGTGCCTTTATAGTGACAAAGGTGGGACTGTCTCTTTCCAAGGTGTCCTGACAGGATGCCGAGCGAATATGAGGCAAACAATAACAAAAATCTGGTAGGAGGAATTATGATGTTGGTTTTCCAGACATTTTTAATGTGATCTTAAGCCACAGAAGGAGTTGTGATGAATGGCAGATGGGAAGAAATTACAGAAGACAAGGATGCTTGTTACTGAAAATTAAAGAGAAAAGGATTGAATTTAGTAAATAATGAGTAAAGTCTGCACCTTTGAAGTAGATAGGCTTCTCTGCAGCTGTTCCTCTAGCTGACAGTGTAATTAAAGAGGGAATTTTAAGACTGGAAACTTACCTTCATTGCAGTGCTAGTTACTAAAGTCAAGTTACATACTCTTTGTGCTGTGTCTTGACTCTTACTATTTACGCTTTCTTCCGTGTCATCTATGTGATTGCTTTTTATTCTGTTTTTGTCATGTTAATTCTTAGAAATGTTTGACATTTCATCTATTTTTCTTTTCAACCACGGGCACTTGAAACAGTGAACGAATTGTAAGATAAATTTCAAAATCTGAAAAGATCCCCTTTAAAGGATTATAATGTGTGTTTAACATAGAGGAGTGTCTAGTGCACACACCTACCTTTGTCAACCTTTACTTCTCCCTCGTGAATGGCTACACGAGGTGAAAATCTATCAGAAAGTAAACCGCCATTCTCACGTAGGTAAAAATCCAGATTGGACATGGGCATGTTTGCTTCTTGACTCTGCAGTCTCCCCTTTGCCCGAACCCATGTTCAAGACCTGTGTGTTCTGAGGTCAACACCTTTCCCTGAGGCTTCCAGATTGGGGCACATGAGCTGAGCCCCGCGGCACGTGCCACCTGCCCATCCACCCCATCACAAGGATGGTCGGCCAGGCATGTGATCCACATGAACCCAAGGAGAGCAGATGTCAGGACTTTGGATAGTCATGCTAGAACAAAGACCCTTCCATGAGAAGAAAGGATAGCTACCTACTGCTGACCTTTGTGCATCCCCAAGAGGAGAACACTCCCAAGACAAGCCAGTGTTGAAGGAACAGATCGGAAACAGTGAGAGAAACTGGGTCCTTTGATCATTGGAGCCCTGTATCAAGCTTTCTGTGAAACCTTGAATCAGGCAGTCGCATTGCTCAAGCTTTTTAAGTTGAATTGCACTAGTGAAGGTAGGTCTGAAACCTAGCTGAAAAACCAGCAACCTTTTGTGTGCATCCTTGGCGGGAGGGCCCCATCCAAAGCATACATCCTGAGAGCAGTTAAAAGGAAGACATGAATTATTTTACCAGAAGGGACACTTTGGAAAGGCAAAAACAGCTGTCCTCTCAAGCATGTCAAACTAGTTTTTATTTTATGTCTACCAGAAAGATTTACTGGGCCAGAAATGAGCCATATTTTTGTCATCCTGCTCTAAACTTAGGAAGTACTTCCTCCAGTTATGAGACTTGTCATTGGTTTGTTCAGAGGTAGCATTAGCCCAAGACCTGACTTCAAATTTTGAAAGTTCTCCGCTGTAGTAGCGGAGAACACAAAGGTGAAATACTCATATGGAAAGGGAGAGTGCTTCTATAATGGTACATCATCATAAGATGGACCCAGAGAGCAAGCTGAGAGGGAGCAGAGATCCGTTGGTTGAGTTGCATCAGACCAGTGAGCAAATACAATGTCATGAGGTTTCAGGACCATTTAGTTATCAGTCCCAACGCTATTTCTACCTCCCCACTGACTGGAACTATAAATCCCTGCCTTACATAAAGAGTGTGTAAATAGACCTTTAAAGTTGAGGAAGTACTTCCCTACAAGTTACCTCATTTGAGCACCACAAAAACACTTAATAAGCAAATACCATTACTATTTCCACTGAATGCCTGAGACTAGGGCATCCCCCAGGCTAGCTGGTCTGTAGCAGAGCGAGTTCTCACACCGGGCGTGATATCTAGTGTGTTGAGCACTCTCCTGAGGGCTTTATGAAAATGATCTTGATGGAAACATTTTCTCTCATATTTTCCAAATCACTTTTTATGGCTGTTTGGGTAGAAAGTGGTACGTCCAGTTTTTGTGTCTAACCAGTTTGTTTTTTGTTTTTTAAGGAAAAATACCCTTGCGTCTTTTTTATTTTATGTTTAACAGAATAGGTAATGGTATAGTACAAGTTTTTCTCTGTCTTTTCTAGGTCTTAAGGCTTGGAAAGGCTGCGTTAATAGCCATGATGATAAGGGAAAAGTACATTTTGTCTGATAGACTTAACCCAAAGTAAATTTTGCTTCACTTTCTTTAAAGAATTTCCATCTTTATTGGGAAGATAGTTTAATCTGTAGCTTCATTATCATTTTAACTGGCAGGGCCAAGAAATCAGTTTTAGAAATAAGCCCACAATGATCTGTTTCCTAGATTCACTTTTATTTAGAGGAACATAATCTTTTTTTTTTTTTTTTTTAAGATTTTACTTATTTGACAGAGGGAAACATAGCCAGAGAGGAAACACAAGCAGGGGGAGTGAGAGAGGGAGAAGCACGGCGGGAACCTGATGTGGGACTCGATCCCCGGTCTCCAGGATCATGACCTGAGCCGAAGGCAGTTGCTTAACCAACTGAGCCACCCAGGCGCCCCACATAATCTTTTTTATAACACAAAACAATAAGATGACCTCAACACCCTGACTTGGATTTGTACTCGTGTCTGATCACCTTGTTTGCAAAATTTGTAGGGAGACCAAGCACGCTGATTTAATCCTCAAAGTTGTGCAGTTGTGAGGGTGTGAGCACAGTCGTTAGTAACCGGGAACCGAGGCCTCTGACTTTTCTGGCAAGGTGCGGTCTTGCCTGCCTGCAGGAGACATCCGTCCACCCACTACGGATAAGGCTTTGGGTGTGTAGACCACACTCAGAAGCACAAGCCTCCTAGACAAGGAAGAGGGCTCTGGGATCCTCCATGACTTTACTCCCAGTTCATGTGATCAGGTAGGTTTCACCGTGTCTTTACAGGGAAACCCATCAAACCTAAACACCTTTCAGTAAGACTAAAGCATGTCAATCTGTCTAATACTTAGAGTGAACAAACTAGTGACTTTTTACTTTGGTGACAGTAAAGGCTAGCATTTGCTGAATGCCTGTCAAGCCACTGATACTGATCTGTGTGCCTATTTAATCTTCATAATGACTGCACAATGGGCATTATTAGCCCCATTTTACAGGTGCAGAAACTAACTTGTTAAAGGCCAACAGCTAATAAATGGTGAAAAATCAGTCGATTCTTATTCAAGTCAAGCAGGAAAGTGGCAACTAAGAGCCACCAACTAGGGGTTTTACAGTTGTTATCGCAGATTCCACAGTATCTGACCAGGGGGCACATTTCATAACTGATACGGTTCAAGGAAGGCATTTTGCTTATTACCCCCAGGAAGAGATGTGGTAAAGCACATAAATCCAAGCTTAGGAGCCTCAGTGACTGGGGACCTGGAGCGGGTGGCCTCGTTCTACCGCATCTTCACTTCTCAGGAGTAGCTCTGTCTGTGTGGTGGTTCTCCCATTGCAGGCCTCCCTGTAGCCACGCATGATGGAATTCAGGTAGTCACTCAGTCACTGTACTGTCCAGTCCCTCAGTTATAGCCTCATAAACCTTTGTGTTGTTAGGAGAGAGAGAAAATAGAAGCAGAACTGTCCTATTGTCTTGATTAGAATAAAGAGAACATGGTTAATTGGGACCAAGAAAAAAAAAACAAATACATGGTTCTAAAATATCTCCCATTCTACTTGGGTATAAACCTGGAGGTTGGGCTGTGAGTATTCATTCCATCTTGGGGGAGGTGCTGTACCTTCCAGCACATCATTTCCCTGGGGGGCACCTGCTGGGGGGGGGGCTGCACTGAACAGATAGTGTGGGGGTGGAGCGATGTGGGGGGGTGCTCTCTATGGAGACCAGCCATAGCCTTTCTACTGGTCACTGTGCAGAAGCCGTCTGGGGGAACCTGGGGTGGAGGGAGTGTTGAAATAACTTCCTAGGCCCAAGATGGAACAGCCACTGACCAGGGAACCACATCAGCAAATGGAAATTTAGATAACTTACTTTCTTTGTAAATGCTCCGCTTGGCCAGCACCCAATCCCAAAACACAAGCCAACCCTCCGCTCTGTACTTCCCCGTTCCCTCTCACCCTAAACAGCTAAACAGGTTTGACATTGGCTCCTGCCCATCAGATATTTTCTGGGCTTTTTTTTTTTCTTTTCTTGTTCTTTATTCTTCATCCTCTAAGAGCTTTCTGCCTTCTGCCTTATTTTGCAGTTCAGCAAACAGAGGCTGCCCGCTCCATGAAGTGTTGGTGTCACCCAAATTGTCTTCTTGAGTCATTCAATAACAGGAGTCCCACACCGGTGGGAAGGTTCCCAGGGCTCGGGGAGGAGAAACAGTGGACGATCCAGGGGGCTGTGGGAGGGCCGCGTCTCGCAGCAGGAAACAGCCCCATGCCCACAGAACTGACATATTTGCCTTATATACTAATGTCAGGTTGTATAGGAACATGAAACGTTCCTGCAGGCTTAGAGAGGTGGGACATTGTTTCAAAAATTATCATTTGAGAGGTCGCTACAGGTAAAAGCAAGACATAACAAGACTACTTTCTTGGTAAGTTAATGAAGTAGTGCCCACTGTATGTCAGAGCTACCTGCTTCGAACCTGACAAGGGCAGAATTAACACCCAGAGGCACAAATCTACCTTAGGTCTTTGGAATGACTGCTTTCATTTTTAACCTCTTTCTGACCACCAGCCACATGTTCTCCCACCCTCCCCAGTAGATTTGCTTTCTGGTCCCAGCTTGAGAGCCCTGGAATCTCATTAGCATAGATTTTTTCAAATTATCTGACTTTGTTTGAAGGGACAGAGGATGTCCTTTCATAGGCCAACCTTCTTGATTTGCAATTAGTTCAGGGTCGGTGAAAGATTTCATGTCCGTTTAATTCACCAGGTGTTACTGTCACAGCTTGTGGATGGAGTTCTGGAGGCCCAAAATAACAGCAACAGCCTGTTGGCTGAACCTCAGGAGTTTAGTCTGCTCAATTCCCGGAAGAAATAGTACTGGTTTATAATGGAGAGAGGGAAGGAAAGCAAGAGAGATAATTCTATAGTCATTTTTTTTTCTCTAGTCTTTTTATCTTGCTTAAAATTGCCTCCTCGCTTTGGGCCAAAAATGCCCCTAAACTTCTTGGAAATTGGGGACACTTTTAGTCAATGAACCACTAAAAGGCCAAGTTCCAGACATCTTAGGACCTAATTCAGGCTTTGCATCTCTTTCAGGCGCATGTCCCTATCTGGTCTTCATTGATGAAACTGATTGCAATACCGCCCCCCCCCAAGACGAGTGTTTCCCTTCATCAGGTTCTCACCAGGAGGGCTTCAGAGCCTGGTGTAGGCTTGGGATGTCACTCATATTGTTGTGTAAATGGAATCTGGAGTCAATAACTGTGGGACAGGATGTCCTTTCATAGGTTGGCTTTTCTAATTTGGAATTAATTTGCAATGGATGGGGCATTTAATGTCTGTTTAATTAATCCACCTAACACCTCTTGGGAGGTTATAGAGACCCAAATTTATAAGGTGTCAGGCACAAAGCCCAGCACAAAGTAACAGCTCAGTAAACAGCATAACTCTGGGTGGCCCTTTGACTCCATTTCATTGACTCTGTGTAGTATCTCAGAATTTTCCCCTTTGGCCCTTGCAGTCCTCCAGTCCCACTCTTGTTAGGTGAAGAAATTCATCCAGGAAAGGTGACTTGCCTGAGGCCACCCAGCTTTCTTACTGCGTCTTGAACCCCCTGAATCCTTTCTGGTGTACACTCTGCTTATGCTTTTCAGCTGAGCAGAACCGGCTTTAATTTCAGATTTGTTTCGTATTCTGTTGACAGTTACATTGCCCATCTTCCATTTATAGCTTTGACTTTATAGCTTTGGGAGCACCTTAAAATATAATTGTAAATGCGCTACCCATCCAAATGTCGCTCCATGCCTAATAATGAGGCTTTTAAGTGGCGGTGTAGGAGAGCGGTAAGATGATAGCTCATGTGAAATGAGGAATCTGGGCAAATGGGATTTGGTAATGGAGTTCTCAGTGCCACCAGTTTTCTGATCATTGGTCCGCGGTTATGTTGGCACATTTTGTATTTTGAAAGGCACAAAATGTCAGGTCATTACCCAAATACTGGTTAAGATTTTGATTATTTTGCAGAACTGTAAGAAAGTACCTGAAGGCTGACTTTTCATTTTCAAAGCTTTCTGTTTGCTGTTTCTTCCTTTTGTTTACAAGTGGTACTTGCTATTGTTTGTAGGTCTAGCAAAAAAAAAAAATCCACGTTTTTCCTCTCTTAATGCCTCAGTGGTTTAACTTGCTCTATTCTTGGAGTAGAAGCCCTAGTTGCCCTTGGACTTGAGACACCTGTGACATTGGCCTATGTGGTTGGCAGCTCTTAACTGAGAGCATTCATTCATTCATTCATTCATCAGACTTCTTGCAAGTACTGATGTGCATGGCAATGGAGAGGGTGAAACGTACACAGAGGCAAGTAAGACGCGTCCTTACCCTGGAGAACTCAAGTCTCATGGGGGGGAAGGCCTGGTTTCAATAAGCAGCAATGATGTAAGGCAGAATCTGCTGACAGGATAAGGGACTGACTCATCCCCAGGTGGGCTCTGGGAAAAGGGTCACGATGTGAGTCCCAGTGGGACCTCAAGGAATGCTGGGAATTATGAAACGTGGAGATGGGAATTGGCAGCAGGGGGCAGGTAGAGAGCGGATGAGCAGGGTGAGCATTCCAGGCAAAGGGAACGAGGCGAGAGGGTGGAGCTTGGTTGGCAGCTGAGGAGAGGGAAGCAGGGGTCTGGTCACAGACGGCTGTGGAATCTGTACCCGGAGGTCAGAGGGAGGCTACAGATGGGTCTTGAGCAAGGAAGCAAGGGGAGTGGCTTTAGGTTGTAGAAAGATAAAAAAAAATGATCAGAAGGGTATAATCCCCTGATTTCACTTGTGCATCCAACAACCAATCCAATGGAGTTTCTTAGGTATGCCTCTCAACTCCCTACCCTACCCTACCTTACCCTAAGGCTGGCAGCTCTTACAGAAATTGACAAATAATTCTCACCTGAGCTACAAACAAATTCCTGATGAATGAATATGCTGAGCGACTCCTTAAGGGGAGCCACTTTTGGGAAGTGGACAGATCTGAATTGGGAGGAGCCAGCCTACTCTCAATGCACCCTGGTCAGACCTTTAGCAAATAGTGCATCTCCTTCAAATTCAGCTTTTTCATCTATAACGTCCAAGGTCCCTTGGCTCTTTGATTCGATGATTTTATCTGTTAAAACATGTATTGGATAGGTTTCTCTGGCTTTTCTTACATGTATAATGGAACGTACTTAGAGCAATCACATTAACTTTGACAAGTTTGGTAAATTCATGGTACATATAGACACTTACAGCTAGTTCTAACCGGGTGGAGAGTGACCATCTCTCCCCCTCTGGGCCAAGTGGGATCAATATGCAGACGTTTGTACCCTCCACCTCCCACTGCAGGCCAGTGGCTTCCCCACCCCATTGAAGCTGGTCTTTCCATGGGATGTACTTTGGACTCTGACAGAGAACTGGAGGTGAGCCAAGGACTAATTGAAGAAACGAATGTCAAGTGCTGTGAGCACTATTGAGGATTGTTATTGTTACTGTTAGTTTCACATTGAACTTGCCTCTCTATCTCTCAGATGCAAAATCTAGAAGCCCTCTTAGTGGGACTGGGAGGGAGATGTTGGATTAACATTTGTGGGTTGACTAGGCAGGATGGATGAGGCCTCACATTCCTTTTAGATGAGGGGAAGACAAAAAAGGGGGAGTTGGGGGAGAGAAGGAGGAGGGAGGGAGGGAGGACACGAAGGAGGAAAAGTTAAGTCAGGTTCATGGACATGTGTCCATCCTTTACATCTGCCATTGCTCCCCCCTCTAGGAGGGAAATCTAGGAGGTGGCCGCCTCCTCTCTGTCCCACCAGGGGGACTTTTGGGGGACTCAGTCCCTGTCCCCTGCAGTTGGTCAGCACCTGCTGTACCCACTGCTGGCTCATTGGGCCCCAGTGAGAGCGTGCCCTGTGTACTGCTGAGGCTTCAGGAAAGTGTGCAAATACCTTGCGGGTGCAAATAAAGAAGGTAGGGAAACCAGTGCCGAGCCACTGGTCTATCTCCCTCACTTCCTGGGGCTGAGCAGGGGGAGGCTCTCCTGGGGGATCCTTCCAAGGGTGACCCGTAGTGCAGGGTGCCTGCCCTTCCTAGACCCTGCCACCCAAGGTGTCCCTCATGCTCTTACTTGCCCAGTGTCTGGTTCCCCTGTCCTACAGCGACCAGAGTGAGGAACTCTGGCTCCCCCAGTTTCTCTCATATCTTCAAAATTCTCTGTTTTGGTGCACAGATGTTGCTGAATTTTGAGTGGAGCAGGAGAAGCTCTGGTTTTGGACTGGGGTGGGCTGGGGAGAAGGCAGGGACCTCAGTGCTGGGTGGGGCTCTCAGCCCTGAAAGACCCACAAACTCTGATGGCCACTTCTCACTGGAGACCACCCATTGGGCCCCTGTGAGGCAGGTACTTTTCTCCTAGTAGAGCAACTTTGGCAATTTTTCCTGAGAAAAATTACTGTCGTTAGAAGGAATTTCCTTGTTAGCCATGTTATTTGAACAAATGGTGCCACGTTTACATATTTTGTTCCTCATCTGAAGGTTTGTAGCTTATCTCCTTTTAAGAGGGGTGTGTATGTGGTGTGGGGGGAGAAAGGCAAGTGCATGTGTGCTGTGTGTACGGTGTATGTGGTGTGTGATGTGTGTGGTATATGTATGTTGTGATGTGGATGTGTGAGGTGTGTGATGTGTGTGTGTGGTGTGTGGGTATGGCATGTTGGTGCGCGTGTGTGGTATGTGTGTTGTGTGTGTGGCGTGTTGCTGTGTGTGTGGTGTGTGTGCTATATGTGTACTGTGTGTGTTGTGTGGCTGGGGTGAGTGGTGCTGGCGTGCGTGCGTGTGTGCTGATGGAGAATGATGAGAAAGAAGCTAAGCAGGTGGGATCATCCCTCACTCTGGCGGAGGCAGAGAAGCTCCACTTCTGTTTTCCATGGCGGAGATTCTTTGTAAGACTTTGCCTGTTTCTCTGAAAGCAGATTGCATCTCGCTGCTGACTGGGAGATGCAGACGGGGAAGCAAGGTGCTCGGCTGTCGCGGTCACTCGGCTCTCCGTCCACAGCAGGATCGCGGTACTATGCAGGATGGCAGCACGCCCCATCCCAGCAGCTCCCCTCCAGCGCCCGGGGAGGCTTCACAAAGCAGCTGATGTTGAACTACATTGACGTTTTGTGTGTCTGCCTGTGTGAGCGCGCACATGCGCAAAGCACTTCAGCGTCGGGAAGCGTTTCCAAACCTGTGACGTCATCACGTCATTGTAACAGCTGCGTACGTGGTGCGTCATCATCCCATCTGACCACTGAGGAAAGCGAGCTTCGGGTCGCCGGTTGCGTCCCCGGGGCCGGCGTCCCAGCCCTCGCGTCTGGTTGCAAGCCGGGTGCTTCCCTGCGGAGGCGGCCACGTGGCTACACGAAGGCCGGTCCAGTCGGAAAAGCAAAGGGGAAGTGACAACGTGGGTTCAAATTGCCTGAATCTCCATCTGTGCAAAGAAGAAAATTAAACTGCGAAACAAGTTAGTAAATGGGAGCAGGAGGAGAGGGAGAGGGTAGGAGGGTTCTAGAGATGTTCTGTACCGACATCTGACAATCCCCCTGGCCTAAGAGGAACGCGAGAGTGTGGGAGCCCGGGGAACTAGGAGTCTCAAAGAAGTGACCAGAGCGGTGTGCTTTCATTCACTTTTTTCACTTCTTGGTGAAGATTTGACAAAACACGGGGTTTCGGCTTTGGGGTAGCAAATTACTTTTAGACGGCCTTCTCGGGCTTCAGTTCCCTATCTGTGGTGGTGAGGATGCTTTCGTCCCTGTACTGGGAGGGACTTCACCCGGGAGATTTATTTCCTGCTTTCAGGGGGACCACGCGGGGTCGGAATGTCCTTCCCGCCCTGCTGTTTCTTAAGTAACTTTAATTCAAAATAATCAGATGCCCGTGTGGCAGATTTTGGGGCGGCCTCTTCAGGCCCTGCAGGAGTCCCTTCCCTGGTTATCCAGTCAAACACAGATCTAGGTACTGCCCAGGGTGCTTTGCAGGTGTGACTAAGCTTACCAACCAGCTGACCTTAAAATAGGGACATTACCCTGGTTTTCCTGGTGGGCCCAGTGTCATCGCGCGAACCCTGGAAAGCAGCAGAGGAAGGCGGACATTTCACTTGGGGAACTAAGGCAGAAAGAGAGGTCAGAGAGATTTGGAGTGCTCTTGCTGGCTTTGGGGATGGAGGGGAGACTGGAGCCCCAGATTGTGGGGGTCAGGGTACTGCTAGATCTGGGAATGAGGCTGACCCAAAGCCAGGAAGGGGGGGAGTCTTCAGCCCTACATGGAGAGAATTCTCCCAACAACTTGAGTGAATTCGGAAGTGGGTTCATCCTCGTGGCCCCAGGACGCCTCGATTGCAGGCCTGTGGGGTTTCAGCCGCCACAGAGAACCAGCGAGGCCCAGATCTGATGAGAGAAACTGAGGCAGTACATTTATTAAACTGCTGTGTTTGTAGTCATTTTAATCTGCTAAATTGGTAACGATAGAAATAACCCAAAACGGGGGTACAGAGAAGGAGAGGAGGGGAAAGAACCAAAAGGCAGCGGCCCAGCCACCATGGGATGATCCTGCAGGTATCGGATGGGCTGGCCACGTGATTACTTTGACAAACATCGTGAGCCACCTTTCTCGGGAGCTCCAAGTTGTATGTTTGGTCTCAGCTTCAAGGTGCTGCTTTTTGTTTGTTTGTGAGCATATAAGAAAGTTTATTTTAATCCCCTTCGGAGTTAGGAGAAAATATACTTTCCTCATTTAAAAAAGTCAAATTGTTCCAAATGCGTTGAAGTTTCAGGTGTTCTGGGGAGTTAATACTCAGTGTGAGTAATAGTTTGGTTGAAGTTCTGGGGGAAAGAGATAAAAACGTACTGGATGAGACCATGAGGCAGCAAGCGCTGTCCCTTAGGATTGATTGCCAGGAGGTCTGGGAGTTGCCTCACCCACCTGGCCCCAAACAGCTCGGCCAGTTCACATGTCCATATTTGTGTGGAGCATGATTAATAATATGTAGATATTCTGAGACTTGTATCACTCCATAGCACTCTCAGCCACATAGGCTATTTTCATTGATTTTTGAATCGACTGCAGGGTTCTACTTTGTCAGAATGATCCTGGCCATTTGAACCTTTTAATATCAGAAAGGTGGACTATTCCAGCTGCTGGTACCAAGTGTGGTCATACAGGTGCCTTTAGTGCATATGCGATTACAATGAACAAAATTCCCTGAGCCAATGGACAGTATAGAAAAGTTGAGGTGGGGCTACGTGGGTGTTGTTGGGCCCAAGGGAGGGGGTAGCTGGGGAAGCAACTGGGTTAGAGACGGTTCTCGACCGTCCCACTCACTGACACTGCCCAGCAGATGGACCTCCCCTGCCCAGAGCCAGGGGATGTATGCTGATGGCATGGGCTGAGGGCACTGGAGAGACAGCAGGGAACTGAGCCATAAGGAGGCCCCTGCAGGCTCCTCTGAAGGACTCAAACACAACCCCCCTGAAACGTCCACCCCCTAAAGGGCACCAATAGTGGCTCGGTGTGAGCCAGAAAACCCCAACAACCAGCAGGGAGGTTTATAGCTGGGCCTAACCTTGTCCCTAACTCTTAGTCTGAGAAGTGGAGGCAACCAATAGGAAGGGGACTACATTGGGAACCAATAAGCTAAAGAAACACTGGCCCTTTTCCCTCTTCCTGGACCATACCCAACTCGTCAGAGGAGCTTTGCCCCGAAGATCCGGACCTGATTCAGAGCTCAACCCTCACTCCTCCTCGCACACATTGAGGGTCTGATCGAGTCAGTCCTTGAGGAGGGGAGAAGTTGAACCTGAAATAGAATTTGAGGTTAAGTCTGTGGTATGAACTCAAAATGTCATCAAGGGAAGGAGATGGGAGAATTGACACAGTTGGACGTTGTGCTAAGTGAAATGAGTCAGACAGAGAAAGACCAATACTGTATGATCTCTCCTGAGCCACCTCTGTCCACTCACCCTTCCTGAGGTCCCAGCAGAGGAGAAGCCCTGGGTTTGGAGTGACTTTAAGGAGCATCTATCTGCTCCAACTCCCCATCAGCCTGCATCCTTGCAGACTTGAAGAACTCAAAAAAAAAAAACAGTGGACCAAAGTGGTGAGGGGGATCAGAAGGTACAGATTTCCTGCTATAAAATAAATAAGTCTTGGGAATGTAAGTCTTGGCATGGTGACTATAGTTAATAATACCATATTGCATATTTGAAAGTTGCTAAGAGAGTAGATCTTAAAGTTCTCATCACAGAAAAAAAAATCGTAACTAGGCATGATGAGGAATGTTAACAAAACTTTACTGTGGTGATCATTTCATAATATATACAAATAGTGAATCACGTTGTACACCTGAAACTAATCTGAAGTTCAGTGTCACAGGTGGCTCAGTTGCAGGAGTGTGCGACTCTTGATCTCAGGGTCATGAGTTCAAGCCCCATGTTGAGTGTAGAGATTATTTTTTAAAAAAAAACAACTTTAAAGTTCTATGTCAACTTTACCTCAATTAAAAAAAATAATTGGAGGAAAAAATAAAACTGTTTCATGCTTCTACCTGCACAGAGTTGAGAACTGCCCAGTAAATGAGAAGGGTGACACGGGCTCCAGGTGGCCCCAGGTTCTGGGCAAAAGTGTGAGACCCAATGGGTTTGGACTCAGTGTGAGGAATGACTGGAGGTAGAAGAAGCCAACCATGGAGAAATGAGTTCTTCAAGTCTGCAAGGATGCAGGCTGATGGGGAGTTGGAGCAGATAGATGCTCCTTAAAGTCACTCCAAACCCAGGGCTTCTCCTCTGCTGGGACCTCAGGAAGGGTGAGTGGACAGAGGTGGCTCAGGAGAGGAGGGCACTTAGGGGATGATCTGCAGCTGCGGTTGGATGGGCTGGTCAGGGCCTGCCTGGATGGTCGGTGGCCCGCCAAGCTGGACTCCCCGGTCTGGGGTCTCCTGTTGCCTTTGCCTGGCCTTGGGCAGGCTCTTCTGCCCCCCCCCCCCACCGGCCCCCTGCTGGCCATGGCCGTGATGGTGCTTGACAACAGTTACACTAGCTGCTGCACTGGGTCTACACTCCCGAGGGGATAGCTACCCTCAGGCCAGCCTTGCCTCTGTTCTCGCAGGAGGGCCAGCTACCCTCCTCTCATGTGGTCATCTGTGCTGTGCGAGGAGGCAGATGTGAACTTTTGCAAGTGGGAAGGGCCTGGCTTTGGAACCCTCTCTCGGGGCAGTTAGCAGGTACCTCTAGAGCTTGGTTGTGGGACCTCGTGTACTGGTTGCTGCTGATTTCAGATTTGGGGTAAGAAAGAAACCAAAAAAATCACATATGAGATCATCAAGTCGCCTCGGCTTGGCAGGGCCAAAAGAACCGTAGGGGTTTAAGCCCAAAGATTCCATGGGCCTTAGACCTCACACCTGTTTCCCTATGGCATCAATCCTTTTACATCCAACCCCTCTTGACTTCCCCACCCTCATCCTTGCTGGGCCCAAGCGCCGCCTCAGGTTCCCAGGAAGAAGGCTCTGGTACTTGCACAAGGGGAGGTCCGCAGCAGGCTTTGTAATGAGGCCAGGGTTGCCAGATTAGCCAACAAAAACATCACACGCACACTTAAACTTCAATTTCAGAGAAACAACAGCGTGATATTTGGGACATACTTGCACTAAGACCTTCCTTGTCGTTTATCAGAAATTCCAATTTCACCGAGCGACCTGGAACATCCTGGGGTATTCTTGCCCTCCTCGCCACCTCCCACGTCGCCAAAAAACAGCTAGGGGGATCTACTTCTTTCGCTTGGTGTCACAGTGCCTTAAGTTGCTGTTAAAAACTGCCCTTCAGGATTTGATGTGCCTTTGATCAGTGCCGTGACGAACCCTTCCCCCGGATCTTTGGCAAGCCTCTGTGCTTCTCTGAGGGAAGTCACTTACCCGTGTGGCTGAAGAATCAGTCGCCTTTGTGTCAGGGCACCTGGTTTGGGAGGGCTGCCCAGCTAGCTGGTCTGGATTGAGCTGGGCTTTCCAGTCAAATGCCCATTTTCCCTTGAGGGGCTTGCTCTTGTCCTGCCAGCTGACCATGGTGGAATGTTCCAGTCCAAGCGAGGGGCTCTCATATCATGAACCGCAACGACTAATGTTGGTTCTGCATCCCTGTGCTCCCAGGAGGTGTGCTGGCTTCCAGCAAACATTCTCATGTCCTGTCAGCAGTCTGCCCTGCGTGTGAAGTGTCTCTGGAAGTAGAGGCCTTTGTTAAGGCGCTAGGACAGAGGAGGCCAACTGCCTCACTTTGTAGGGCCAGAAAGTCACCTGAATGACTTTCTTGAACCAGTCATGTTGTACCCATCCAGACAGAAAAACAGAAGTAATAAGATGGAAGCTTCGTAAAATTCTGCCTGATCAGGGTTTTGATCTACCTGAATGGGAGACAGAACCCGGGTCCATCATGCGGAGTGCCGGTCACCTCCCAGGGTTGTTTTAAAGGCGACTTAGCCGCGGGTTTGGAATGGTTGTCCCGAGTAAGGGCAGCCCGAGTGTGTGTGCGTGTCTGTTTAGTGTAAGTGCAACGAGTCTGTGCATCCTCCGAGCATCCGTCGGGTCCCTGGAGCAGTCGGCCAGCCTGTTTCCCGTCACAAAGCATTTCTTCAAAGTGGTAAACACACATACTGTGTTTTAAGGACACAGTGGTTCAAAGGGTTTGCTAGGCTATTTTTAACATCGAAGTCTGGAAAGAAAATGATGTCATGATGCTGGGAAAAGGGTCCAGCTACTCCAGTAGACCACAGCTGAAGAATTCTGGGTTTTATTTCTGTCTCGCAGGTTTGGGATCATTCAAAGAATGTGTCTTAAACCCCACATTCCAAAAAGCTTTGCAGCTTGAGCCGTGCCTGGAGCAGCTTTCCCTCCTGTGGTTTGTCAAATAGACAGGAGCCTGGATGGGAGTGGGTGAGCTAGTGGCAAGGCAGGAGGGGAGGGGTCTTTTCCTGACAGCAGATGGATTTGCATTCTGGGAGAGCAGAAGGCCGTGTTAAAGTGAGGAGAAAACCGTAATAACAAAGAGGGGATTGTATTAGGTTTTCTTGCCTCTGCTGTGTGATCTTGGGCAAATTGGTAAACCTCTCTGATTTTCAGTTACCTCTTTTGTAACGTATGCCAATATAGACCTCAGAAGATTGTTCTGGGTATTGGTAAGTTAATGAATCAGAGCAGCTATTTTAGCGTACAGTATATCCTAGGTTAAGCAAACATTAACTCTTGTCTTTCCTTTCCTTTAACTTGTTCCATCAGCATGTTTTAGCCCCCTGCTGTTTACAAGGGAATACATGTTACAAAGATCTCCCCAAACTACTCTGGCCTACCATCTTTAAGTAGGAGAAGTAAAGTCATGGGGGTGGGGGTGTGTATTGGGGAGGAAGAAGGAGAAAGAGTGTGGCTGTGTTGTGTCCTGTTCCCTTTGGGAGTGGGGGTTCACCTGTCTTTGGGAAATGGGGTTTTATTTGCAGATGAGTGTGGTCCCAACCTTGTCCATGTAATGACTGGGGACTTCAGGGGCTGGGTTTCTCCTGTGGGGATGGAAATTGTCTAATAGAGGAAGGTCGCCTCTCTTTGCCACCACTCCCCGAACTGTCTGGGGCTGCTTTGGTATTTAGGTGCGAGGCAACAGGCTTTCAGGGAGTCTCTGACCGTTGGTTGGCCTCTCAGTGAGAATTGTATTCTTTACCATTTATTTCACTTTTGCCCCATCTCCTGGCTTTCTTTTTTATTTGTCTGTACTAGGGAGACTGGAGATAGTTGATTATTGCTCTGAGGGACACACAACCAACTCCCAGGCAGAAGGGAGGAAAGCAGGCCCTGAGAGGGAGAGTCAAGACCTTGCTTTCAGAACCTGACATGGAAGGTCATGCCTGCTCATTCCTCTCAGGGAGAGTATGTTGGTCAGCTTTAGGTGGGATAGGTAGTAATCTCTTGACTATTGTGCAAAATCTGTAAACTGACCCTGCTTCCTCCTGTCTTCTGCTTACTGTTCATATAGTCCTTTTATCCCACTGACTTCTTTTTATGGAAGAAAGAGTCTCACAAATGACCCATCTCATGGTCATTGTGTGGGGGTCAGTTGGTCAGTTATCCTGACGAGAAGGGTTCCTTGCTGGAAGGATGAGACTCTTGCCTACTGTTGGTATTTGCTGACCTGACTGTTCATCTGCTGACCAAGCTCTAGAGTCGGGTCAGTGGCCTAGAGGATGAGAGGACGAGCCCCACAGAACAATGGCCCGGCAGGCTAGGGAGACCCTGTGACACAGGGCAGAGGGCACTCCGAAGGTGGGCATCCGTCTTTCTAGAGCAAATGTTTTTAAGCTCAGACCTACAGAATGAACGTCAGACTCTGAAGCCAGAGCAGAGCATTCTGAGCGGCAGGAACAGGATATGCAGAAGGCTGGAGGCAGGCACAGAGCTTGGGAGAAGCTCCTGGCACCTACGACGGTCAGTGCGCCGCGTGGAAGGAGGGAATGAGAAAGCTGGAGAGGGCAGCAGAGGCTGGGCTGTGCGGGGCCTTCACTCAGACAGCTCTGCTTGCTGGGTTGAAGATGACCTTGCTGTCAGCACCCACACACAGAAGCTTCTGCTCAGGCTCAGGATGGAGATGACGGCCTAAAGGCATGTGGCGTGTGGGCTGGCCACCTCCTCTGGACCCCCTTCTTCCCACCTCAGTGTCCACAGGTCCCACCTGTAACAATACCTTCCCTGCTTCACCAGATGGCCTTCTCTTTCTTCTGCCTTAACTTTGCTGCCAATATATCAGGCTGGAAGTGCTGAAAAATTAACATCCTGGGAGCCTCACTCAACCAGTAACTCTCAGGGGTTGGTGGATACATACCTCAGCTCCCTGGCTACCATGGGTGGGATAACTGGACTCTTTGACCCTGGCTATCAGAGTTTTCCTTACGAGATTAAACCCCATTTGTCCAAACGTGGTCATGCAGATACAATCAGAACTCAAGTTCAGCTTCCTGGTGCCCACCCCCCAACCTCACCCTTCCTTTTTTTTTTTTTTTAAAATCACCTGGGGTCTGAGTGCCTTCCAAAATTTGATTCTTTATGTTAATAAATACATGCCTTGGTTGCCAAAGAATAGCCAAATCATAGTACCATAAAAAGATAAGAATTTTTTTCTTTTACTGGTGTGAGCAGAATAGGAGAGATGGTGGTGCTGGAAGTTCAAGGACCCAGGATCTCTCTGTCTTATTGGCTGGTATAGTAGTCAGGAGACATTAGGTTATGCTGCAGTAACAAACAGTCCCACATATTAGTGGCTTAAAACAACAGCTTTATTTCCCCATTATGCTCCCTATCCACTGAAGTTAAGCAAAGGGATGTTGTCATCTGACACTCAGGCTGATCAACAGCCATTACTGGAACATTTCTGGTGGTCACAGCAGTGGCCTCATATCATTGAGTGAATGCTTACACACAACTCAGTGGGCAGAAATTCTACATGTGCCGGGACAGAAATGAGGACTAAACACTGGCAAGAAGCCTGAGGCCACACACTGCCGTTCACAGCAGGCTTCCAATCTGTGGTCTTGGATAGCTGCTCTAGCTCCTACCAGGACACCCATGTTTCAGTCAGCAGAAAGGGGACAAGAGAGGTATGGATCCTGCCCCTTCCCGTTCAGTTCATGATCCGGACAGTGCACATCCCATTGGTCCAGAGGAAGGCCAAGCAAGCTACATGGGCAGCTGAGAATTATAGTTCTCTTTTTTTTTTCCTAAGATTCGATTTATTTATTTGACAGAGAGACAGACAGTGAGAGAGGGAACACAAGCAGGGGGAGTGAGGGTGGGAGAAGCAGGCTTCCCGCAGAGCAGGGAGCCTGATGCAGGGCTTGATCCCAAGACCCTGGGATCATGACCTGAGCCAAAGGCAGATGCTTAATGACTGAGCCACCCAGGCACTCCTGAGAATTGTAGTTCATTTTTTTTTTTTTTTTTTT